>PISX010005283.1:0-45182 GCA_004024625.1 Mellivora capensis
GCCTCCCAAAATCACTGAAGGTAGATAAAAGAAAATAGATTATGTTAGTACATAACAAGTCTCACAGACTCCATCATCTTGTTAACCAATGTCTGTGTGCATATAACAAACTATTAAATAATAACAAACTATTAAAAATGGCCATATTTATATAAAGTGCAATTACACCCACCCCAAAGGAAGACGAAATTCTGTCTTGATTTTAAGAATCCAGGTCTCTAAGAGTTGCCATGTTTCAGTTCACTGGGAGAACCTCCACTGTCCATTATTTTCCATTGACACACCTGAGATGAACATTCAAAGCTTCAGTGGCCTACTCTGGTTTTAACATCCTGCTAAAATTTTATTTGTGGAGATCTAAAGATATGGAGATCATCAAAAGGCCAACAAAACAGATGGGATAGATGATAGATAGATAGATGATAGACAGATAGATAGATGGATGGATGGATGATAGATAGAGTCCTCAGTTTTGTACTCTATAGTGGGCACAATACAATTCTCTTGAATGCCATAAAAGAAATCCAGCACTATTAGGGAGGAAGAAATGAATACTTAGGAATAACTCACAAGTGTCTCCTGGAAGAACCATCATTTGTTCATTATTTCTGAATAGGCTAAAATAACGCTACATTGTATTGCTTTTACAGCTGTACCACCACCACCAAGTTTTTCACCACCTCAGTGGTTTTCAAAGAATGATTTACCTTCACTCTACATGAGGTACTATTCTTTATGTATTAATAAAATGAAGCTCAGAGAGGTGAAATAATTTGTGAAAAATATGATACAATATACAACAGATAACATCAGAGAAGAAGGGACTGTCTGACTCTGAAACACATATTCCTCCACCATAAAACACTATCACCAGTTTACAATCTGATTTAGGGTTATGAATGAGAAAATGAAATTGACTAAAGCAATATTAAAATTGGTCTTTAAAAATATGTTTTATTAAATGTTAGGTCATAATATAAGATAGTAGGGAACACAATCCAGTATACACATAACTCTGTTGAAATTTTTTTTTCTCAGAAATCCTCTTCGTGTCCATTCCCAGTATCTTCTTAGCTTAATAAATTTTGTTTATTACCCTTTGTTCACAAGGGATATGAATTTAATAAAAAATCTAAAAGCTCATTAATGATAAAATATGGCTGACATAGACTTTCAGCAACTCATTTATTTTTTTGAGCCTTACATTCATTACTATAAAATGAAGATTTTGAACAAACTGATTTCTAAATTTCCATAAATGTTTTGGGTAATCATGTTATCAATTAAGTCAAAATGTTTGGAAATGCAGTTTGAGTGTTTAGATTCAATTTGCTCTCATTAAAATAAGAAATTTCAGGGCGCCTGGGTGGCTCAGTGGGCTAAGCCGCTGCCTTCGGCTCAGGTCATGATCCCAGCGTCCTGGGATCGAGTCCCACATCGGGCTCCTTGCTCGGCAGGGAGCCTGCTTCTCCCTCTGCCTCTGTCTGCTTGTGCTCGCTCTCTCTCTCTCTCTCTCTCTCTGATAAATAAATAAAATCTTTAAAAAAAATAAGAAATTTCACATAAGAAATTCACTACAGACAGGTTTATCCATTCTTCCTGCTCCTCTTGGATTTTGAATATTGTCTTCTAACCTAACAACCATAGACGACTGAGAAACTTCGCCAAGAAACAGAATGAGAGAGATTGAGAGAGAGGGCAATCTAGTGGCACAATTGATCCTGTCATATAGCTGGTACTTGGTCCATGATAGCAAGATTGATTCCCTAAATGGTGAGTGAAATCATGTGGCTTAATAGAAAGTATAGAATATTTGGACTTAGAGGAACCAAGGTTGAAATCTCGTATTGCCCCTTCTAACTTAAAAGTCACTCTCTTTGGACCTCTATTTCCTTATTTCTAAAATTACCAGTTTTACAAATAATAACTGCATTTCTGTGAAGATTAAATACAAATTCAAGAACCCAGGTTAATGGTGTATATCTCATAGTCGAGGTTTAAATACATATGTTATTCTAATCATTGTTAATATTTTAAAAAGTCTTACAACATAAGAGATGAGAGGATAAGAAACTAAAATGTGGAGGACTGGTCAAAACCTGAGGCTGAAGGAGGATTATCAAGACAAATTTAGAAGTTTGGATCGATGGAGATTTTAACCAGAAAAGGGGTGAGCTTCTTCCCTAGCAAGACTATCAATATGTAGTTATTCTGATAGGGACTGCAGGTCAGTTAGTAATAACAGAGGTGCATTGAGAAAGTATTCCAGCTATAAAAATGAGGCGTTTTATGTGAAACTTTCCCCCCATATCAGTTGTTTGTTCTATTACCTGTTATGTACTTCTAGTATAAATGCAAATTTTCATTATTTGAAAGCTTTTTAATACCTGATATATTGAGTTCTTTCCAAATGTACTCAAACATGAATCTCTGTTATATTTTCTCTGAGTGATTCCTTTTATTGACAAACTTACTGTAAGTGAAAAACAATCAGAAACATTAAACAGATGTTTCAAACATGTGCTTAGTAAAGTGTGTTTCTCTGGCAATATAAACACATTTGTGACTCTGTCTGAGGAATATGTTTTCCCATGCTCTTCAGGATAAACTAAAATAAGAATTAGATAATAATAAATAATAATTTATTACTACAAATTATTATTATAGTTGCTAAGCTTAAAACAATGATTTGGTCCATACTGAGGCTCCTGGGTGGCTCATTCAGTTAAGCACCTGACTCTTGATTTTGGCTCAGGTCATGACCTCAGTGTCCTGAGATGGAGCCCTGCATTGAGCTCCCTGCTTGGTGTGGAGTCCTGTATGAGATTCTTTCCCTCTCCCTCTCCCTCTGCTCCACCCCCTGCTCTCTCTCTCTCTAAAATAAATATTATTTTTTTAAAGAATTTAGTCAATACTTAATCTAATAATTCCTATATTCAAAGAGAAATAATTTGTTTAGATATAATCATGATATTCAGTATAGACATCCTATAGACTTCTATACCACCATTATAATATTATTGATTGAATGGTGTAGGAATAGCAGATGAAGTAGTTGGTGTCCTCGACTAACCAAAGTATATAGAGACAGTGAATGTTAGTTTACATCATGAAAAACATTCCAACCTTTTTTATTTAGAGAAGAGTTTAATAATGCAGTATTGTTTCTGGAAGGCAACTTTATGAGACACATTTACTGCAAACTCAGCTAGTTGAGTTAGGCCAGCCAAAGCAACATTAATATACTGAGAAAATGAAATAAGCACTTTGGCCAAAATCTAGTAATTACACTCAAATAATTGGGATCCTGCCTCAAATAATAAGATTATATTCCTATAGAATATGTAGTTGGTATTTGTTCCCAGGTGTAGCAATGGGTTATGCTGATTCACTCACTGCCTTACTTGCAAATAAAAAAATGGCTGGTAGATTAATGAAACTGGCCCAGGTTGGTGATGTGCCTTCTAGTCATTGCACAGAATTTTTTTTCCCATTAAAAGAATAAACAGTTAGCTCACTTATGGACCAAACTGTATTCATACTTCACAATATCTTGTTAAAACCTACTGAGCTGACCAATCTTGCTATCCTGCACAATCCTGTAAGGGGAATAGCAGATTGTTTGCTAGATATTGAGACTAAATCTGTTTTACCTTAGGCCATGAGAGAGAGAAAGACATTACTTAAAGATATATGTTAGAATTCTCGAGATTATCACTTGAATTCATTTTTTTGTCAGTCACATCATTTCATTATTAATAAAGAAACTTCTTTTAGTGAAACTTCTGGATTAAAAAAAACTTTTCTGGATGCAATTCATGGCTCATTGTACTTTGTATGATAATATATAACTTATACCTGGATACTAGATTGTTATTAGATCATCTTCACTTTATTTGATTAAAAATATTTATCTAACAGATTAATTTGGTAACCATTTTAAAAGATTTAAAGAGAGTTTTGTTTGTACCTGCTGGTAAGGGGGTATCTGTACCTCTTCCATTAACAGAACCCTTTGAAGCTAAATTTTCACGGGAATGAAGCTCTCCATCACTGTAACAAGGTAAAATAGGTCAAGCCTGCATGGGGCCAAACTAAAAGAAACCAATTTTCTAAATAGTTTCCCTAGCTGGAGGACAAACTAAAAAAAAAACCTTGCCTTTCTGGAAAGTTGCAATAGGCTGTAATAGAGTAAGAAAAAAAAAAAAAAGAAATGGAAAAGCTTTGCTTACAAAATGGGAGGATATCTTTCAGCAGGAGTAAGAATATATCCTTCTTTATCATCATTTTCTTTTGATATTTACACAGGAAATGCTTCTGTCAATGTCATCCCAGGCACTATACTTATAATAGATAGGAATCAAATAAGTAAATAAATGAAGGACATAAATGATATGCCTATTAGGTTACTGTCAATCTACAGGTGAGCATAATTACACCTTTACTTTAAAGAAAGGGTTTAAGTTATACGTTAAAATGAAATATGGAGCTAAGGTGTTAGTGTCAGAAGCATTTCACAATGTCTTCAGTGCTGCAATACCATTTAGAAGTCAATGTAAAGAAAAATTCATTTGCACAAAAACTACCTGTTCCTCTGACCATAACCTTAGATTATTGGTATTGTAGACAGACTAATTGATTTTGAAATATCTTCCATTTCTAAGTTTTAATCACTTGTTTGGAAAATTATACCTCTTGAGATAATTAAAACCACACCAAGTGTCTCAAAACCAGCATTAGAAATCACTGGTTTATGTAATTGGCAAGGAAATATCTGTGGCCAATGCTTTTAGCTAAACCTATCAGTGTAATTTATCTCTTCTTTGGAGTGACCTCAGTTCTATCACCATCATTTGTTCATTTTCCTTTGTTTATTCATGATTATGTGGGCTCCATATAACCTTACTTTCATTCATTCATTTATATAATAAACATTTACTGCTCTACCAGGCCACATTTGGCCTCATAAACCTCTGCCTTCGTTCTTTCCATCCATCCTCACTCATTCTACCACCCTCTCCTATTTCCCGCCCTCCATACTTCAAACCTTGGTCATCTTCTGTCTTAATTATCTGGAAGACTCCTCTACAAGAGCTTGCTATGGATTAGTTGCTCATTTTATTAGGGTTTCTACTCAGACACTGCCTCCCAAAGTAGCATTTCCTGATAATTCTGTACAAAATTCTCCACACACCTTTTTTTTTTTTTGTAGTTTGATCCTTTCTCTCTCTCTCTTTTTAAAGATTTTATTTATTTATTTGACAGAGAGAGATCACAAGTAGGCAGAGAGACAGGCAGAGAGAGAGGAGGAAGCAGGCTCCCTGCAGAGCAGAGAGCCCAATGTGGGGCTTGATCCCAGGACCCTGGGATCATGACCTGAGCGGAAGGCAGTGGCTTAACCCACTGAGCCACCCAGGTGCCCCGATCCTTTATCTCTTTAATAGCTCTTCTACTACTTGAAATTATGTTCTATAAACATAGTACTTATTTGTTAATTTGGTGCCTATCTCTCCCACTGGATTATAAATTCCATGAAGACTGACTTTGTTCTATCAAAATTAGATTCTCAGTGTATGGGGCAGTGCCTTGAACATAATAAACAGGCACTGTCTTTGTCAGTGTAGGCCCCTGTTACAAGATAACACAGGCTGAGCTGCTTTAAAAAACAGAAATGTATTTCTCACAGTTCTGGAGGCTGGAAAGTCCCAGCTCAGAGTGCCAGCAAGGTCAGGTTTTGGTGAGAGCAACTTTTCCTGGTCTCCTGGTCATGGTGGCAGGTCAGAAGTGCAGCAAGTTGTCTTGTGTCTTTTCTTGGAAGGACACTAATCCCATCATGTGGGCTCCACATTCATTAGCTAATTACCTCCCAAGGGCCACATCTCCGAATACTGTCACATTACATATTGGAGAACAGAAACATACAATCTAAATCAAGTATTCAGTTAATAATTTTTTTGAAACTTCAGGATCACCTGGGTGGCTCAGTCGGTTAAGCATCAGCCTTTGGCTCGGGTCATGATCCCAGGGCTCTGGATCCAGCCGCACATCGGGCTCCCTGCTCAGAGGGGACTCTGTTTCTCCCTCTGCCTTTCCTCCTGGCTTGTGCTTTCTTTCTCACTCATCTTCTCTCTCTCTCTCTCTCAATATCTCTCTCACTCAAATAAATAAATAAATAAATAAGTCTTTAAAAAATAGTTTCTGAAATTTTAATAAGAAAACATTAATATTTCATCAGTTTTTAAGATTTGGGGTGCAAAAATTGTTTTCTTATGATGTGTAACGTTTGTGTATAATCTGAGACTTTTAGAATAGTGTTAAAAATAACTGTTCTTGCGTATTGTTTCATGAATCAATCAAAAGTTTACATATATGTGTGTGTAAGCTTTAAATTTTAGTAGTATGGTAATGATTGATAACTACATTATGTAATTCAATTGACAAGATAAAAATCCCTAAAAAAAAAATCAGCTCTAGAAAACCATTGCAAGGTAGGTGTGAGAGGAAAAGTTGTCCTTATGTGAAAGTGAATAATGGAGTTAGCTAAACTCTAGCTTAATGTGATCAGGGAGCACTGAGATAGTCCCTGAGGGGAAGAGTAATTACAAAAGAATCAGCAGTTCCCTACATCAGAAAAACAGAAGCAATTGCTAACATTCTCAGTGTATTTAAGTTAGTGGGGCAATTCTACCTTCAATTTCTAAGAAAATTATAAGTGTATCTCTTTTTCCAGAATATAAGATGAAACTTTTAGTTTTAGTACTGTTCCAAGTGAGGAAAGAATTCATGTTTCAGCCATCAATATTTATGTATTGGCTTTCTTCGGAGTCTTACATATTGTGGTCTTGTGATCTTAAATTATATCCTAATGTGAAGAACTTCTTTTGCTCTCCACATGGTCTTGCTCAGGTCACTTAGATTATTAAACAGAATATGCGAACAGTTATTGGGGCCTTAAATCTTGCCCTGAAACATTCAGATAACTGAACTAATTATAACTTGATAACCAGATTCTTTCAGAACTTAGAATCCTATCCCAGAGGTAGATCTACATTTTTTATTTTATTGTCTCTTTAAAACATTGCCCCATCACCTAACTTGATGAAGCTGCCTGTTATAATAGAAAAAGACGATGAACCCTCTTCTTACTGTTTTCTAAACCTCTTTTAATCTTTAAAGTTAACATTTCACAATTCAGTTTCCATCTATTTTCAAATTAGTTTTTATAGTAATTATTACTATATTGTTTTCTTCCTCCAGTTAGATCACAATTCTTTTAATTTATATCCTGTGTTCCTTCTCCATTATCAGCACAACGATATGTTTAATTGATACCTTTTTTTTAAAGATTGTATTTATTTATCTGAGACAGAGATCACAAGTAGACAGAGGCAGGCAGAGAGAGAGGAGGAAGCAGGCTCCCTGCTGAACAGAGAGCCCGATGCGGGGCTCGATCCCAGGACCCTGGGATCATGACCTGAGCCGAAGGCAGAGGCTTTAACCCACTGAGCCACCCAGGTGCTCCATTGATACATATTTTGATTGCTACTAGAATCATTTCTTAAAGCATAATTTCACCCAAGAGAATAGCTATTCTGATATTCAATATGTTAAGTACTGAACCTACCTTATATAACACCCTTGAATCTTCTCCATACATCCATATTCATTTTTATTATGCTTTTGTATATGTGTTACTAGTGAAATGATTTGTTTATCCATTCAAGCTAAATATCTCAGATTCACTTTTTCCTCCTTAGCCTTCAAATCCAGACAACAGCCAGAATTTGTAATTATACTTCATTAATTTCTTTCATAGTCACCTTTTATATTGATGCCAGCCTTCTGGTTCAGATCTTCATGGTGGTCCTGTCATTCCATATTCTAATTTCTATACTCTCTATTACATCTTTCTCAAAATTATAATGCAGTTTTCTAAATAGGTACTTTAACCAAGCATAGCACTGATAAAAACTTACCCTGGATCTCACTGTAAATGGATTAATGTTTAAATTTCACATCCTGCATTTGAATGTGACCTACTTCTATTTCTCATTATGTCCTCCTTAAATAAGAATACATAGCCTTCCCCAATAAATACTTTATCTTCTTGCTTTTATACACTAATTGTGCCAATTTTTCTCCATGAAATACATGATCTCCCTTCCCAGTGAAATGAAATATTATTTATACTTCTAAATCCAGTTCAAATAACTCTTCCTCTCTGAAAGTATTCTCTGAGTACTTTCTTTATCCTGTTAGCAACTGCATTCATTTAAAATAATATGTATGTAATACTTTTATTTAAGAGCCACATTTCCCTTCAATATGTCTATTGTATTGTTTTATCTTATCAGCAGTCCTCAATTTCCTTATAAACTAAAAGTATGTTTTACTCTATTTTATATTTTGCATAGGTAACCTAGATAATGTCTTACAGGTGGTGGAAACTCAATAAAAAGAAATAACCGAATGAGTCGATGAACGGCAGAAGGAAGGAAGGAAGAAAGGAAGGGAGGATGGATGGCTGTTTGAGTCTCCATACATGGCAACTTGAGGAAGGCATAGACAGTGAAGAAGTAACCAAAGATGGCAAGATCAGTCTAAGAGTGTGAAGTCATAAAACAATGAAAGAATGAGACTTCACCTAGAGTTGGCCCTTCTTCAAGCCTAGTTAACTAGGCTTTCTTTGCACTGTTGTGAGATCACCTCCATCCTTAAATATTTCCCTTTTAAAGTTAGATTGTTCAAAACACATACTGTCCTTTAGCCCTAACTAAACAATATAGTTGGGATACATTTATAAAAGGCCTTACATTATTAATTATATTTCCATGTATGCCTATTGTTTCTTGATGACTGAATCTGTGTTTTTAACTTTATTTCTCACTCACATAAATCTGCTTATACTTGACATGTATTGACTAGATGGGAAAAACTGACTCTTCAGTAGGCTTTGTAGACCACTGGAGATTGATCTAACGGGTAAAATATCTACATGATGTGTGTGTGTGTCCATGTGTGCTTGTGTCTATTGGGGGTAGAATGGAAACTCCTCCAGAGTTCATTTTGTTGAAATCTAATTGCTCTCTCTCTCTCTCTTCCATATAAATTTATGATAATAATGTGTTCTTTAAAAAAAAAATATATATATATATATATATATATATTTATTTGAGAGATAAGAGAGAACAGGGGAGGAACAGAGAGAGAAGGAAAGAGAGACTCCCCAGGAGACACCCCGCTGAGTGCAGAGCCCAAAGGGGGGAGGGCTCCATCTTATAACCTTGAGATCATGACCTGAGCAGAAATCAAATCAGATGCTTAACCAACTAAGGAACCTAAGTGCACCTGTGATAATAATGTATTCTACACATTAAAATTGATGACTAAAGAGGTAGTGACTTCATCAAAGTCATACAGTAATTAAACAACAGGACTTCTGTAGTTTTCCAAACCTTATTCTAGGTTTCAATCCAAGGTCCTTCCTGCTATACCAACTTGGCATCTCATTAGAGACTGGATATTAGAGATCCAGGTACATTCCACTAATTATCAAAACATATTAAGCTTTGTTCCCTTCTGTAAACCAATCTGCTTTAATTTCAAACTGATAAATAAGAAAGAAAAAAGCAAAGGGACTTATTTTCATTTCCCAATACTCTGAACTACTTGTTCTTTCCTAAAACCACAGGCATCTGGTAGTATTAATATGATATATTGTGGCAGGAGACTGAACTTTAATTGATCCATGATTTTAATCCATGTTGTGGTGCTGGCAGGAAGATCTGAGGTACTGGTAAATAATTTGAGGTATACCAAATGCCTTTGTGATTTGAAATATCTTCATAGCTTTGTAATAGTCATTGCAGACTTAAACTGAAAATACCAGGAATAAAAACATAAAGCACATTTGACAATATCTTAATAATTTAAAATTAAAATAAAACCTGAATCAAAGCAATGTAATAAACTAAGAAATAAAATTAGTATATTAAGTCATATGCTGCTAAAGTAGCATCTCCATTCTGAAACCTTATAATTTAGCAAGGGAAACTCATTTCCCTCACAGGAAGTATACTGCCCAGCTGTGCATCATTTGGTGATATAAAATTACCTTACAAAACACAGGCATATACCTTCAGGATTTCCTCCTCAGCTCATCATACAGTTTGTATAACAGTTACTCTTTCACCTGTGAACAAATGAGCCAATAAGGTGAATTAAGAGAAGAGATGGAAGAGGAAAGAAACAAGGGAAGAAAGTCATTTTTGCCAGCTGGTAGGAGAACATGTAAAGGGTATGTTATCTCACTCAGCACAAAGAAGCCCTGGATTTCTTTCTCCACCACAGAGCAGCAGGTTTTTCCTCCTCCCTAGCCATCATACCCTATAATACTTCAGAGACAGCTTGGTTCTTTAGCTTTTAGTATCGGTTAAAATGTAGAAATTGAAAGCACACTATAGAGCTTTGATTCAGCATATTTTTCCTCCTCACAGAAACAAAAACCTTAAAGAAGTTCAGGCTCTTCTAAAGGGATCCTGAAACCCTAAGTGAAAGTCAGGATTCAAAGGACAAACCATTTTCTAGGCATGCTATTATCCTAGGCAATGTTATGTTCACTAGGAACTTCAGAGACCCCTGAGGATGCTTATGTAAATTACCTCAGAGTGTGGGAGAAATCCAGCGTTATCCTTGCCATTTAAATACGTACTTGAGGAGCTCAAAGGGGAAAACGTGGTAAGCAAATGGTACGCTGTGTCAAGAGACCTGAAAAAATAGTAAATCTTACATAAAAATAAACCTAACTTCCAAGATTAATGGTTGTGCACAAGTTAAAACTGGATGAGAAAGAACATAATATGTAAATGTGACAGAATTTATATTAGCAACCCTTTTAAGATTCCTAAAATATGGGCACAGGAAGGAGATTTATTCATAAATACTGCAATGTTTTGAATTTTACTTGAAGAGACTATTGTTTTATCACAGAACATACTTGAAGGAGGAAGACTTTGTAAGCAGAGTAGGAAAAAAAAAATCACTGTCATGACAGTAGTAAGAAGGTGTGTGTGTGTGTTTTCTCTTCTGACTTTAATTAATCTTTCTCTCTGGACTTTTGAGAGCTGGAAAAAGGTTTTATTTTTGTTTTTGGAACTTGCTTGCCAAATGAGGGTCTTTGAATCATCACTGCTATAATTCTGCCAACCACAGCATTCAGAGCTAAAGATTCTATTTGTTTTAAAACTACACAAAAGTAAAAAAAAAAAAACAAAAAAAAAAAAACAAAAAAAAACTACACAAAAGTAAAACAAGAAACTGTGTGGGCAGTGGAATGGAGAGGTCAGGGTCAATCCTGAGGACACAGATGGCTATTAGTAAGTTAGGCATGCAATGCCCATTTCTTTCTTTTCCTTCCTTTAATTCCTACGAAAGATCCCTGGCAACTGTGGCTGAATTTTTTTTTAGTCTTTAACCATTTATTATGATCTCTGAAACAGCAACCTGATCAGAAGTTTGATTTTTCTTCACTTTGTATTTTTCTTGCAACATCCAATACAACACCTTGCCCATAGTAGTTGATGTGTACAATCAGTTGTATTGGTTTAAACTCAAATGTGGTCAGTTTAAGACAAGCTATATTGTTTAAGAGACCACCTATAGAGAAAGACAAGTAGAGGGCTTTTGTAAACACTTAAAAAACACAAAGAACATTTAATGGACTTAATGCTCAAATAATACACTACCCTGAAATTTACTGTTTGTGTACTAAAGAAGCAATTCACACCACAAAGAGCTACCAATCCTACTAAAATCCTTCTCACCTTACCACCTCTGAACATAAATATTAGTATGCTAACATTCCATTTTCTCTTGGATCCAGGGCAATATATGATAAAAGCATGAGGAAAGGTGAGGCAGTTGAATGAAATTGAGAAATTAAGGAAAGGCTTTTTTTCCTTAAATTTGGTTTATATTGAGAGGACTTAGAAGGGATGTAACTAGTGTCACCACTGGACCCTGAACAAATCAAAGCAAAGAACAATATTTCTTCTTTTTTTCCATCTTTCCTTCCATCTTTCTTCCTTCCTTTTTCCTTGCTTCCTTTTTTTCTTCCTTCATGAAACATTTACTGATGAACCTACTATGTATCAGGTAATATAATAGGTATTAAATATCTTGATACGTGGTCAGTAAGGGGACAGTTTTTCATTTACAAATTCAAATTCAACAAATACTGAATACAAATCTGCCATGTCAGGGTCTCCATTAAACTTTGGAGACTGGTAAACTTTGGAGATACATTCCTTATCCTCATATAATTTGGTGTCTAAACCTAAGCAGTAAGAGTTTAAAATTCTGCCAAATAAGCTTACTCAGAGTCAGTGACAAAGACTGAGAGTCACTAATCTAAATTTACTATATGCACCACTTATTATGCTCTAAATACTAATTAGCATTGTTTTAAGAGAAAAGACAATATCACTCATTAATCAATGATTCTGATGTTACCCATGATTTTCAAAGAGGTGAAGATATAGACCTGGATGCAGTAAGAGTCATTCCAGGAGTCAATGAAAATCAGTCTGTGTAAGGCTATTCTGCAGTATGCTATATAGTTTAACCATGGGTCTCTATCAGACTTTTTTTTCCATTTTATTATATATATTACAAATATACAACGAAGTTGAAAGAATTATAGAGTGAATAACCATATAATCACATCTAGATTCCAAAATTATAAATATTTTTATGTATTTGCTTTAGACTCTTTTTTAAAGTGGGACTTTTGGCTTAAAATAAAGTTGTAAGAATCAAAACCAGACAACTAATCATGTCAAGAGCAATGCTATAACCATATTAGACTGTCATTATGTCATAGAAAGTCTAATGGAATCAATGACAGCTTTGTTCAGAAATGAATGATGATGGATTTGCACAACAGATGATATTCAAAATTTTTGTGCCCGTTGGAATCAAATCATGACAGAAAAACATCACATGTTAAGGAAGAAAAAAGTGGTTTTAACTACCTTGGCATAAAAATGCAGAAACTGAATTAATAATGTTTACTCCCATTTTGATTAAGATTTCATTATGTGCTATGGGGACAAATCCTACAAAATCAAATTAAATTAAAATATGCAGTTCAATGGAAATGAGTAAGTTTTTTTTAATGGCATATTATGATTTCCTCCCCAAACTATTATCTTCATCAACAGAGCAATTATATTTTAAATTATTTAATTCTTTGCAAATGGCATTTATGCTTACTACTATTATACTTTACAAATATTAGCTTAATGTCACACAAAAGAATTGCAAAAAATTCAAATAGTTTTGTGTAGCCAAAGGAAAGATACCTGGAAATTTACAGAGTTGCATTCTAGACAATGATCTCTGAGTTTCTGGTTCTGCAAACCTCTTGGTGTCAAATTTCTTACTAATTGTTTTCTACCTTTAAAGGGAGAGAATGACTCAGATTTATTTGTGTGTGTGCATGTATGTACATGAAAGAGACAGAGAGAGAAACAGAGACAAAGAAAAAAATGAATGGAATTCTAAGTTTCCTCTAGTTGGTACTCAAATCACCTCTCTGGACAGCTGTGGTCTCACTAAGGAGATCAGAAGGATGTGGATTTTTCTGTAGGAGTTCTGGGGTTTGATTAAGAAGGGTAGGTCATCTTTTGTTTTCCTGTCTTGACTTTACTGAAGGAAAATTTCTAAAGCCTACCAATTTTTAGAAAATTTCTAAAGACCTAGCCTAGGTCTCCTCCAAGTGAATTTCTCTGTTTACAAGATCACAGAGCATTAGTTTGGCCAAGGTTAACTCTTTTTAAAAACATAACCTTCATAAGGCTTCAACTCTATCAACTGTGTCTTACCCATCCAGACCTCCAGCCTCCATCGGTTGGTTAGTAATGGAATCCCAAAGCTCTGTGGTTTTTACTCAGGCTTTTCATTTTAACTTAGTATTCAGTCACTTTACTCTCTCTCTTTTTTTTTTAACTTCCAATAAAAATACAAATGTTTTTGAATACAAATGTTTGTACTCCTTTTCTCATCAAATCTAATAGATATGTTTTTCATACAGACCCATTAATTTATTCTATATCATTCCTCATACCAGCAGCTGTGCAGTTTTTGGATGACCTGAAAATAAAACAAACAGCACTACAAAAATAAGATGGATTATATATATCCAAACATGGCAATCATCATATAACTTCTGGAACTGAAAAACTTATTCTCTAATTGTCTAAAGAGGGCTGCAGATGTGATCTACATAGATAATTTCAAGAAGACAGGTAATTCAGCAGTCTGATAAACAACAAAGACAACACTGCCCAGGTGTTGACCCATGGGTACCAATGCCCAAAAGATCCCAGATTCCAAATGAATTCTCAGTATCTAACTGTAGAACAAGAATGACAATACAAATATCCAATATTGACATAGTATTTACTATGTAGCAGGCATTATTTTTTTAAAGATTTATTTATTTATTTATTTGTCAGAGTGAAAGAGAAAGCACAAGGAGGGGGAATGGCAGAGCAGGAGAAGCAGACTCTCCACTGAGCAAGGAGGCCAATGCAGAACTTGATCCCAGGGCCCTGGGATCATGACCTGAGCCAAAGGCAGATGCGTAACTGACTGAGCCACCCAGGCGTTCCTGTGGCAGACATTTTCTAAGTTCTTTATAGATATTAGCTTATTTGATGCCCCAAAACTCAGAGGATTACATGTTACATTTGAGAAAAATGAATTATAGATAAAGTATTTTGCCCAATTAAGATCAGACAGATAGGAAATTGTAGGTCCCAGGTTTTGGAACAAAGATGTTTGTTCAGAATTCTTATCCCTAAATAATTTAAGACTATATTAAACATTTTGATCTTGCAGTTACTCTAATAGTGTAATGTTAAAATTCCTGACCCATAAAATCTTGGTCTTTTCACATTTATCATGCCTGGTTCCATTTTTTGTTTTTGGTATTTAACTCCTTTAAAATGACAAGTCCTCTTCAATATCATCCAGTTACAAATTCATTTAATAATAATAGATATTCAGATATTTGGAAATGTAATATCTGATAAAGAATTAGTAACCAAAATCTATAAAGAACTTATCAAACTCAACACCCATAAAACAAATAATCCAGTTAAGAAATGGGCAGAAGACATGAATAGACATTTTTCCAAAGAAGACATCCAGATGGCCAACAGACACATGAAAAGATACTCAAAATGACTCATCATCAGGGAAATAGAAATCAAAACTATAATGAGATACCACCTTACACCTGTCAAAATGGCTAAGATTAACAACACTGGAAACACAAATAACAAAATAGAACTACCCTAAGACCCAACAATTTTATGACTAAATATTTACCCAAAGGATACAAAAATATTTATTCAAAGGGCACATGCACTGTGATGTTTATAGCAGCATTATCAACAACAGCCAAAATATGGAAAAAGCCCTGCGTCCATTGACTGATAAATGGATAAAGAAGAGGGGGTTTATATCTACAATGGAATATTACTCAGCCATCAAAAAGAATGAAATCTTACCATTTGTAACAATGTGGATGCAATTAGAGTATATTATGCTAAATGAAATAAGTCAGAGAAAGACAAATACCATATGATTTCAGTCATATGTGATATTTAAGAAACAAAACAGATCCACATAGGAGAAGGAGGGGGAAAAAAAGAGAGGGAAGCAAACCATAAGAGACTCTTAATTATAGAGAACAACCTGAGGGTTGCTAGATGGGAGGAGAATGGAGGATGGGCTAAATGGATGATTGGTATTAAGAAGGGCACCTGTTATGGTGAGCACTGGGTATTATATGTAAGCAATGAATCACTAAATTCTACTCTTGAAACAAAAAACAAAAACAAAATCCAAAGAACAAATAAAAGAAATAAAAGACATTTGCCAAGAAAAATTTAAAAGGACTACTTTTTTAAAAAAATATTTTATTTATTTATTTGACAGACAGAGATTACAAGTAGGCAAGAGAGGCAGGCAAGGAGAGAGAGGAGGAAGCTCTCCACAGAGAGCCTGATGTGGGGCTCAATCCCAGGACCCTGGGATTATGACCCCAGCCAAAAGCAGAGGCTTTAACCCACTGAGCCACCCAGGTGCCCCAGGACTACTTCTTAAAGCTGCTTCCTCTTTATAGAAAATTGAAAGGAAGTTACAGAAATAGCGTATGTACTCCCTCCTCCTCCGTTACCCATATGCACAGCCTCCCGATTATCAACACCTGCCATAAGAGTAGTACATTTGTTGCAACTGATGGCCCACACTGACACATCATTATCACCCAAAGTCCATAGTTTACAGTAATGTCCAGTCTTGGTGGGTTTGGAAAAAGACATGATGACATGTATCCACCATATATAGCATCATATATATCACCATATAGAATTATAGTATCATAGTATCATATCTACCATATAGTATCGTTATTTTTACTGCCCTAAAAATCTTCTGCGCTTCAACTCTTCAACCCTCCTCCCCACAACGGCTGATCTTTTTACTGTCTCCATAGTTCTGCCTTGTCAAGAATGGCATATAGTTGGAATCATATAGTATGCAACCTTTTCTGATTGGCTTTTTTCACTTAGTAATAGGAATTTCAGATGACTCCATGTCTTTTCAAGGCTTGGTAGTTCATTTCATTTTGGGGATGAATAATGTTTTGCTGTCTAGATGTACCACAGTTTATATATCCATTCACCTACTGAAAGACATTTTAGTTGTTTCTGAGTTTGGGCAGTTATGAATGAAACAGCTGACAACAATAGATATTGAAAGTCTCAGCCATTACTCTGTTTTACAAATCAGAATTTCTACTGCTTCAAGAAGATATGGATTCCTTTTTAGGCAAGTAGAATGACCCATATTCATAACAATGATAACAGATCTATTATTTAGATTATCTCAGATCTAAAAGAACTGTCCACAGTAAATGAATGACTTTGGGCCACATGTTCTTTCCTCCAAATATTTATTTTAGCAATCACAATAAACAAACGGATTATGAAAATTGAAATCCTTTCAGTCTAGCATATTTGTGTATTTATTCAGACTCCAATTTTGTCAGTAGCTTTCAGATATCTTGAAAAAATCCCCAAAAAGTCTCCCATCACTTAAAAAAATAAAAAGAGGGGCACCTGGGTGGCTCAGTTGGTTAAATATCTGCCTTTTGGTCAGGTCATAAACCTGGCGTCCTGGGATCCAGCCCTTCATCGGGTTCCCTGCCCAGCAGAGAGCCTGCTGCTCCCACTGCTGCTCCCTCTGCCTGTGTTCTCTTCTGTGTGCTGTCTCTTAATCTCAAACAAATAAATAAAATCTTTAAAATAAATAAATAAATAATAAAAATAAAAAGATAAAGTAGCTCACAACTTATATATCCCTAAATACATTATGAAATAATTTCTAAATATCAAAATAAAAGCTGTTATGCAACCAAAGGTGTAGGAATTACTGTTAGGCAGCATTTCTCCAAACTCCATGATATACCCTTCATCTCTGAAACCCACATCAGCACTGGCGAGTCAAAGCCTCTCCAGAGAGCCCATACCATACCACAGGTGCAGCTGAAATCCTGATTCTGTGTCCATCCTCCAGGCTGACTTCATCGTTCTCCCAGAAATATCACTTCATGAGCTGATATCATCCACCATCTTCATAAAAATACAAAAATCTTCTACAAATGAAACAAAACCAGAACAATCTACAAATTAGCAGTGAGGAAAAACTTTATGTACCTAAATAAATTGTATAACAATCTAGTAATACGGTTTCATAACATATGTTTGCAAGAAGAAGCAAAGATTCCTTGAAAGGAGCAAAAAAATTATATTTGTGATGCTGAACACCTCAATAGAAACAATAACAAATGTTACTGTATTTAACATAAATCACATAATAAGATATAGTAAAATTTTCACACTGAATTAAGATTACAAGGTAAATATTTCTCCAGGTTTCAGAATATATTTGATTTAGAATTTTGTGAGTAGGTATATGTCACATTCCCAACTTTGTTATATAAATTATTCAAATATATTCTATCACTTCCTACAGAAGATTTTATGACATAATAATGCTAACTGTCATTTACCGAGGACTTACTAGTGTGAAATGTCATTTTAAGCATTTTATGTATCTTATAATTAATAAGATGATTTAATAAAGTGATTATCAGTCACCCTATGAAATATGCACCATTGTAATTCCTGCTTCACAAATGATCGAATGGAAGTACAGAAAGGATAGATAAATGGTTTGCCAAATTTACAAAGCTACTCAGTGACAAAACCAATTTTTCGAGCTCAGGGAGCCTATGTTAATCTCTCCCATGAATATGAAATAAGATGTGCTTTAAACTACTGGTTTTACCATATGGTAAATCATTATACACATATAAAATGCTATTTTTAAATGCTTGATAAGCATTGTAAAATGGGCATTATGCTCAAGTAAATTTATTTTCTTAGGTTTACACTTTATCCTTACAATTTTGTTTTTTTATGTTTGGATTTAATTCTTTTTGTTTTGTTTTGTTTTCCAGATAATAAATGTTTATTTTCAGATATGACAATAAAAATCTCTTAAAAAGATAAATGGAATTATCAGAATTATAAACATTAAAATATTGTTTTGTATATCTTTCTAACATTTGGTTTATAGGATATTTTTTTCCTCATTAGTGCTATATGTATGAATAATGCAGAACTTAATTCTACTTGAATATGAGTCTTGTGATGGCAAGAGTTTGTTTTTTAGGTTACTTTTTGTTTCCCATGCCTAGAAAAATTAGCTTGGCCAATAACTACTGAATGAGCTTGTTTTCCAATGAACTTCAATTAATCTTCGTTTTAAATTACTCTTTGTTATTTTTACCAGTTCCTCCTATTCTTTTGAACTTCACTCTCATTTTATTTCTTTATTCCTCACTCCAGTGAAGTAAGGTGGGTGAATCAGTAGCTTTATAAATAATCTTTTCGTTGTATGTTTCCTTTTAGTTAAGTCTTCTCTTATTTCTCCACAACTTTTATTGTTTTCACTTTGCATTGGGGGAGGGGGAGTTCAGGTTACAGCAACTTATTTGTTTGTCCCATTTATTCTCATTTCCATATCCCTATCCTACTCCCTACCCATAGCAACCATTCCTATGCATTTAATATATTTCATTTTGTTTGTATGTATCCTTATAAAATTTATAATTTTGTTTTATATGTAGATAATAGTGGTATTGTGTTGTATATTGCATTGTTTTTTAATTTTTTTACTTATTTACACATGCTAATGAGCCATCCATCTGGATATATGTACACCCTCTTCATTACTTAAGATGACTGAATTATACTCCATAGTGTCTTCTCAACCACTTTTGGTTTTCTCCCCCGCCCTCCTCAGCTATAAGTAGAATATTACAATCAAATCATCATCTCCACAAACAGTCCTGCATTTAATATCCTTGGGCATTCTATGCATTTTGTGTATATTTTATTATATATTCTATATATTTTGTTATAAATAGATACTTTTTTAGTAGATTTCCTCTTGGTTCTCTTCTGTAACTGAGTTTAATGTTTTATTATTATATTATGTAAAAATAAACTTGGAAGGGCCACCAGGATACAGTGGACATGACCTAATAAGACAATATTTTTTAGGAGTTCCATTATTCAGTTAAATTCTCCTCACTAAATCCAATAGTTACTACCAATTATACTTTAATGACCTGGAAGAGAACAGAGTATATATGTCCTTATTCTAAAACAGAAAATTAAAAATAGAGATAAAACTGTGATTGAGTGTCCAGGAAAAAGAATTGAATTACACCTATAGAAGCTAGTTTAACCTTTCCAGAGCATTTTAGTCATGTCTACATGTGGATACAAACTCATGTTTACTTGGTGACAAGCCCTTGAACATTCTTGTGTTCCTGTGATCTGTATATAAGTTGGGAAAATAATTGCTAGGGCAAAGATAATTTAAATACCAAGTTATTCATGTTTGTTGAAGTGTGCTCAAAGAGTTGTTGAAGTCCCATTAAATAAATATTGAAGTATTGCATCAATCCTGGTTTCTTTAAAACCATAAAAGCTATTATATGAACAGAGGTTGCTTTAATACTTCCACTAGAGGCACCTGGGTGGTTTAGTTGGCTCTTTGGCTCAGGTCATGATCTCAGGGTCCTGGGATTGAGCCCAGGGTGGACATCCATACTGGGCCCACCCTCAGCAGGAAGTCAGGAAGTCTGCTTGAGGATTTCCTATCTCCTCCCCCTTCCCTCCTACCGCTCATGCTGCCATGGTCTCAATCTCTCTCTCTCTCTCTCTCTCTCTCTCAATAAATAAATCTTAAAAAAAATACTTCTACTAACAAAATTTTTGACCAAATATAAAATGTTACAAGGTAATGAGGGTATAGGTGATTACTGGCTTAACATGGGAACAAATTTCTCTTTGTTTCACTACTACTTCAAAATAATGATTTCTGCAATATCTGGAATGGTTTTGCTCAAATGGCTCCTGTGATTCATTCCTAGTCAGGTTCATAGGCCCAAGCTTACTGATAATCTGCCAACAGATCACATTCCCACACAACCTTATCTTTAATACCCTTCTATCAATACTGTGCACCAATGATACCGAAGTAGAAAAACATGTTTGGGCTAAACAATACTGTTCATTTATGTGAAAAAAATAGAAGGGAAGGGAGGAGATGTGTAGAAGTAAGACTAAACTCAGGAGATAAGGAGCACATTCCATTGAATTTGTTCACTCAGATACTAAAAACACCAAATAATATTTCACCAAATTTTGTTCCATGCATTTATTTATAAGCCAGATACAACAACAACAACCAGTTACTTCTATTTCTGCCCAGCCTCCCTCCCTCTACAGGCAGGACTTTATTTACAACACAGAAAACAAATAGCATACACACATGTATAAACTACAATGAACAAGTTCACTGGCATTTCTAAAATAGAGAGAAAATTCTTTACATGCAGGATGTTCTCCAGAGTCAAATAAAGGTTAGGGTGAGGGGAGAAGACAGTAGATCAAGGATAGAGAAGCAAGAACCAGTATGTTAGGTGTTCTCTGAACTAGCAATAAGTTCCTGACTTCGGACCAAGCCATAATAAAAATGATTAGCTTGCATTATAGTGTTACTAATAACTGAACCATTATTATCAGGTCTTTCTAAAAAATATGCAAGTTTAAATGCTATGTTTTTGTTTTATTTTTATCAGAATTATGTTGCAGGATTTCTTTTCCTTCAGTGCCTGTGGTTCTTGGTCACGCTGCTTGGAAGAATGAAAAGGTAGACCAAAGTGGTGGGAAGCAAAGCAAGTTTTATTGAGCAAGAGCAAAGTGATAGTACAAAGCTCCTGAAGAGTGAGGGGATCCCAGGGGGTTGACTCCAGAATTTCTAAGTCTAGGGGTTTTTATTGGGCTTGTTTGCCAGCTGTTTTAATCTGAGTAACCCTCCCTGCACCTGTCATCCAATCAGGTTTTTTTTCTTCTATCTATCACGTGGGAAAGGGTGGAGGGCTCCTTCCAGGATGGTGTAAAATCCTTTTAAGGGTGGTTTCCTCTTAGGGCAGGGCACCTGGTCCTGCTTGCCTTTCTTTCAACTTCATCAATTACTGAATGTTTACATTTGAAAAATGTTATTAAAATATACTAGTTGGATTACTTACCTACATTATTTATACCTCATTTGGACAAATGTTGAATTTGTTTTTATTACATTGTATAGATGCAAACAAAGTAGGGTGGGAAAAGGCCAGTTGCATTAAAAACCTGGTGAGAGTAATCCAAGATGTAGATAGTCCATACAAAAGTGATAGAGAATTCTTTGGATGTGATAGGGCCAGGGAACCCTCTAAACAGTATAATTCACTATAATCCAAAAGGCAAGTCTAGGCCCAATAATAGTACATGTGAAAAAAGTTGATTATAAGTGGGCCTATAATATGACTGGATAATTGGCTACATTTAGGGGCTGGCTTCTTGAGGAAACATAAGTAATGGACATCAAAGAAGTAAGTATTGAGTGTGAGGAATTTACTATGACATTTCTTGACATTAATGAGGATTTGAGTGAAGTGGTGGAAGGTGATGGTTTTGCTAATAAAATGTGCTATAAATTTGCTTTTATGTAAAAACAGGGAGCAAGCCATTATACATAAAACCATCGAGTTAAAATCACTTAAAAATATGAAAATTTATTTAATAACCACTTTTAAAAGGTTTAATAGGCTTAAAAAGTTGTAACTTTTTTAAGCCTTTTAACATTGTCCCAATTTACAAATAAGGAAACTGAGACCAGGGAGTATAAATTGTAAAAAGTAATGCAGCTAATAAATTGCAGAGCTACAATTCAATCTAGGCAATTTAATGACGGCATCCATGATTTTAAGCTACCAAACTGTGAGCTGGGTTGAACACAATTATCTAGATAGGTTAGGGAATTGAAGAGACAGTATTGTCTGTCTTCTAGCTAAAGCAAGATTTTAATGGGAACAGACAGGACTGAATGGCCATATATCTATTTACCTGTGCACACAGAGCAGAGAAGAACATGAATAAAAGCCTTCCACAGAATGTCCTTCTCCCTTTTCATACGTCCATTTCACAATCACCCTTCCCTTCACTTTAGCAGTGAGGTTTCCATCCAGCTTTTAGGTTGTATGTTTTTAGCTTGGGGAAAGCAATTTTGTGGTTATCAAAGAGCCTGAGATCTTTCAGAATTCTTCTTCTGATAACACTTTCAGCATTTTCTAAACTGTCACAAATAAAAGAATGAATAAAGCTGATTTTTCTTAACCAATCTTTGTTAAAATCAAGCATGATCTTAATAACTTCTTTCTTACATATAAGGCCCAACATTCTCTTTTACATCTCAAAGTTCCTTAACATGTTTCCTATTCTCATTAGTTATCAACTGCTTCCGGAATTTTCTCTGTCAAGCACATCTTCTGTGTGATCTCAAACTCTGACTCTGAAGTTGAAAGCTGTTGTTCACTGTCATTCTTGGCTGGTGCTCCCCATTGGTAGTTGGTACCTTAGTGTAATCAAATGGTCTCAGAAAGATTATTTTAACCACAGAGTGGGAGTATACCATAGGGGTTAAAAATGCAGAAGCTGGAGCTAGACTGACTTGGGTTTATCAATTCCTCATTCTTTCTCATTGAAAAGTTTAATCTCTCCATTCCCTCTCCATTCCCTCGTTCCCATATGAAAAATGAAGATAATTCTAACATCTACCACAGTGAATTGTTTTGAAAATCAAATGCGTTTGTGTGTGTGTGTCTTTTTAAAGCAATATCCTTTTTTTTTTTTTTTTTGAGAGAGAGAGAGAGAGAAAAAAAATGAGTGAGGAGGAGGAGCAGAGAGAGAGAGAGTAAGAGAGAATCACCTGTGGAGCCCAAGTGGGGTCTGGATCTCAGGACCCTGAGATCACCTTGAGATCATGAACCCAGCCCAAATCGAGTCCAATGCTTAACCAACTGAGTGACTCAGATGTGCCTAAAGCAGTACTCTAAACCATTTGCCTGACCCAAATGTGTTTAATAAGTGTTTGCTATTATTATTAATAACAAAATGTGTCAGTATATAAGACTTATGAGAAAAATTTTATAATTAAAAAGTATTAATTAATTGTGAACATGTTCCTTTGAAAAATTCAACTGCTTACTTCCATTTCACCTTACTTTAATTGTCTGTTAATCTTTTTAAATGTCCCCATGCTCTTTTGTTTCATAGTGTTTTCTGTTTATTTAATAATAATAAATTAGTTTGCAAATTATCCATTTATTTAATAATAATAAATTAGTTTGCAAATGATTAAAGAGACTTTTTTAAAATGGTAAAGGTTTTAATCTAAACTAAAGGTACTACTTCAAACAGAAGTGGGCACAAGATGAAATTTTAAATAATTTAAATTATAGTTAAAACAAAATTAACCATAAAAGGTGTGATAAGATCATTTAATAGCTGTTAATCTAAATAAATATGCTTTTAATCATCAAGTGCCATTTAATTAACCTGCAATAACTGGCTTATTAAATTTAAATTAAATCATTATATGAGACACTTCATTTAAATTGTGCATGAATGTAATATTTTTCTACTATTCTGTACTTACTTGGGTTGTCAGATTCACTGAAATGAAGGCTATTGAGAGAATTTTTTAATTCAAACTTCTCATATATCCTTTTGGAAATTTAATATTTTTACTTTATATGCTTTAAGAACTCTTCTTTAAGGAAAAAAAAAGATTTTATTTTATTTATTTGCGAGAGAGAGAGTGACTTCGAGAGAGAGAGAGAGCACGTAAGCTGGGGGAGAAGCAGAGGGAGAAAGAGAAGTAGGTTCCCCCGTGAGCAGGAAGCCTAATGCAGAGCTCCATCCCAGGACCCTGGGATCATGACCTGAGCTGAAGGAAGACGCTTAACCCACTGAACCACCCAGGCACCTCTTTAAGTACTGTTCTTATAAGGCAGTCATTTAGAAGTATAAAACAACATGAAAACTATGAAAAAAAAAAGGAAAGAAAACAAGCCTAGGAATTTTGTGGTTAATTGCTTCACCTTACTGCTTCCAATATATATCTATATATGTTTTATAGAGACATTTATAGATATAAAAATAGATATTGTTTGCTTTATAATCCAATACTATTGTTATGAATTTTGTTGCTCAGATTGTGAAGGTGTTTTAGTTTCATCATTTGTTTTCCATGCTTTAGCTCTATAATTAACCATTTACTTCTTCAAGGAACTCTAATTCATTTGTTGGAGAATGATATTTATAAATCAAGATCTGGGTGCCGAGTGTGCTTATTGCTACTGGAGTGTCACTGCTTCTAGGCTTTCTTGTCTAAATGGGATGATAAATATGTATATATATTAACCCATGCATACACACATATCTATATGTATTTATGTATTTGCATATGCATTTAAGAAAACACACATGAGTTCATACTAATATAGAGAATCTAACCCACAATGGCAGGATTTATTCTGACATTTTCTTCCTTTTGGGTGTTTTTGCTTTTTATTTAATTTTGTATATATATATATTTTTTTAAGATTTTAATTAATTATTTGACAGAGAGAGACACAGCAAGAGAGGGAACACAAGCAGGAGGAGTGGGAGAGGGAGGAAAGGCTTCCTGCTGAGCAGGGAGCCCCATGTGGGCTCGATCCCAGGACCCTGGGATCATGGTCTGAGCCGAAGGCAGACGCTTAACAACTAAGCCACCCAGGCACCCCGAGTTTTTGGGATTCTTTTTCTTTTGAAAAATTTTTCTTAGGCAATAAAAAAATCTTGCTCCATGATGTTCTTTTTTAATATCAAGAATTCCTTTTGGTATGCTAAGTACATTGCCTAAGCATGTTAACAAAAAATTTACCTGGATATAATTTTGTAGATTGTTTCCTTAAAACATCTTTAAGAGTATCACTTCCCAACATTTAATTATTTTTTAGACTTATCTTTCAGACTACTGAAATACATCTGAAAATCTTTTTTGTTTTTTTTTTTAAAACTACTATGGGGTACAACTCATGAGCTTTTGCTTATAAATGAATTGGTGAAATAAGTAATTTTTAAGTAGTAATTTCCCCCCTCAAAATTAGATAAACAGCTAGATACAGAATTACAGCCTTCGAAAAACAAAAGACTGTATGTAAGTCAATATGAAATTTAATTGATTTATAGGAAAATAAATTTCCTTTCTTTGTATTTGTGGAATCTCTTTCTTTTTTTTTTTAAGACTATATTTATTTATTTGACAGAGAGAAATCACAAGTAGACAGAGAGGCAGGCAGAGAGAGAGAGGAGGAAGCAGGCTCCCTGCCAAGCAGAGAGCCCAATGCGGGACTCGATCCCAGGACCCTGAGATCATGACCTGAGCCAAAGGCAGAGGCTTAACCCACTGAGCCACCCAGGCACCCTGGAATCTTTTTCCTTATCCTTCAATATCATCAGCAAATATATAAGTGTTATATTTTCCATTACTTTTTCTTGGTAATCCATTAACCAGTTTGTTTTAAATATTCAAATATGTCTTCCTCCTCAAAAAAAATTATCTTTTTGTGTGATAATTTGTTTTATCATAGCAGAGTTTTTTCTTGTGCAATTTTGAAGTATCTAATCAATCACCTAGAATTTCTTATATCTTCTGAACTGGTTTTCTCTCCATGCATGCCAGATCTAATTACAAAGAAATGATTTCTTGAATAATTTCAATATCAAAACTTATAATTTTAAAATTTTATAATGTCTCTTTTTATAATATGGGAAAACATATCCTCTGACCTGTTAGCAGGATGGGATTCTTTTGAAATCAATTTCTTTTTTTTTTTTTTAGCCTGTATTTATTCAGAAAAAGATCATATGATTGCCCAATTATAAGTATTGAGAATACTTCCAGTTTTAGGCTTGGGGATTTTTTTGGGGGGGTGCGTTTTGTTTGCAGGATTTTGGTTTTTTTTAAGACTTTTTAAAATAATTTTTAAATAATCTCTACATCCAATAAGGCCTCAAACTCACAACTCTAGTTTGAGTCACATGCCCTACCAACTGAGCCAACAGGCACCCCTAGTTTCAAGCTTTGTATGTTAAGAACTTCAGACTTGCCATTCTGCCATTCATAACAAATACAAAGCTGAGCAGACTAAAAAATCAACAACTCCTCTTGGAGAGAAGGGAGGACACAGGGCAAACTGCTGCCCGGGAAACCAGAGAGAGGCAAACATAGGGAGTTGCAGATTGTCAGAGAAGAAATTCACAAGCAAAAACTGCCATAAGACCTGGTGCTAGTGTAGGAAAACCTGAACTGTAGTTGAGGGATTTCTATAGACTCACTGTGGACAATTCTGAGTGTTAAAGAATCTAGGAGGATCCAGACATAGGGGAGTACCCATGTATTGTGGGATTTGCCTCCAGGAGCTTGACCAGATTACAAGGCATACCAAAAGGCAAAACAAAAAAAAAAAAAACATGTATGAAGAGACAAAACAAAACAAGGCAAGAACATTGGAATTATCATATAGGAATTTTAAACAAATCTGATTAATATGTTAAGGGCTCTTATGGCTAGACAGCATGCAAGAACAGATGAACAGTGTAAGCAGAGATAGAAATCCTTACAAAGGACCAAAAGAAATGCTAGACATGAGAAAACAAACTAAAGGAAATGAAGAATATCTTTGATGTGCTCATTAGCAGACTGGACACAGCTGAGGAAAGAAACTCTGAGCTAGGAGATATATCCATAGAATCCTCAAAAATCAAAATAAAGATAACAAAGACTGAAAAATACAGACCAGAATAACCAAGGACTACGGGGCAATGATAAAAGGTGTAATGTATGTGTAATAGAAATGCCAGAAAAAGAAAAAAAGGAACAGAAGAAATACTTGAAACAATAAAGACTGACAATTTCTCTTAAATTGATGTCAAATACCAAAACACAAATCCAGAAAGCTTACAGATCACCAAGCAGGGTACATGTCAAAAACTATACCCTGCATATCATTTTCAAACTACAGAAAATGTAATTTTATAAAAAATAAAGACAAATTCCTGAAAGAATCCAGAGAGGAAACATCTTATCAATAGAAGAGGAAAGATAAGAATTACATCCAACTTCTCCTCAGAAACTCTGCAAGCAAGAAGAAAATGGAATAAAATAGCTCAAGGGTTGAGAGAAAAAGAAAAGACCCACTAACCTAGAATTCTGTCCCCTGTTAAATTATCATCTAAAAGTAAAGAAGAAATAATAACCTCAAACAAAAATTGAGGGCACCTGTTGCCAGTAGACCTGTCTTACAAGAAATGTTAAAAGAAGTTTTAGAGAAAAGGAACATGATTAGGTTAGAAACTCAGATCTACTTAAAATATGAAAGAGCATATAACAAGGAATAAGTGAAAGTGAAATAAAACATGTCTTTTCTTACAGCTGGTTGATCTAACAGATAACAGTTTGTTCAAAATAATACCAACAATGTATTTGTGTGTAAATGTATTTATCATATATTATATATGTGTCCTTAAGTGTGCTTATACATAAATTAAATGAATGACAGCAATGATACAAGGAAGGGGATGGAGGAAATAGGATTATTTTGTTATTGTATGTAATCACAACATCTGTGAAGTGGTATAATGTTTGAAAGAGGACCAGGATTAACTTTAAATGTAAATTGCAAACTCTAAGGCAACCACTAGAAAAATTAAAAAAAAATTATGTATGATTGATATGCTAAGAAAGGAGAGAAAAATGGATCATATAAAATGTTCAGTTAAAGCTATAAAAGGTAAAAAAAAGTGAAAGGCAAAAATTGGAACAATGAACAAAAGCAACAAAAAGAAAGCAATAATGCATTTGATAGATATTAATTCAACTAATCCAATTAAGTCAGTAATCACTTTGAACTTCTGTGGTCTAAATATAACAACTAAAAGTCAGGGATTCTAGGGAATCAGAAAACACAATCTAAGTATATGTTGTCTACAAGAAACTCACTTGAATATAAAACATACCGATTAAAAGTAACTGAACAGAGAAAATATACCGTGTTAGCACTAACCAAAAGGAAGTTGGAGTAGATATATTAATTTCAGACAGAGCAGATTTCAAAGTAAGAAAAGTTATCTGGAACAAAGAATAACATTATATAGTGATAAAGGGATCAATCGTCCAAAAAGACATAAAAATTCTTAATGGTTATGTTCCTAACAATAGAGTGTCAAACTTCATAAGTCAAATACTAATAGACTTGTGAAGAGAAATAGCTGAATCTACGATCTTCACTGGAGACGTCACCACCTCTCTCCCAGAAATGGACAGATAAAACAGGCAGAAAATTAGTAAGGACATGGTCATACCCAAGAGATGCAGAAAAAATATTTGACAAAATCTAACATCCATTGATGATAACTCTCAGTAAACTAGGAATGGAAGGGAACTTCCTCTACCTGTGAAAGACTATACACAAAAAACCTACTTAACACCACACTTAACCATTTTGATGGTTACATGTCATTAAACATTTGTTCAAACAGAATATACACCAAGAGTGAACTCCAGTGTGGACTACAGACCTTAAGTGACTATGATGTGTCAATGTAGGTTCATCATTTGAAACAAAAGTACCATTCTCCAGAATGGGTATTTTTACTCCTGAAGGGGTATTTTTAATTGGGGGGGGAGTCTATATTTGGGAGGGGAGGGAGTATACAAGAAATCTCTGTACTTTTCCCTCAGTGTTATTGTGAATTTATTTATTTTTAAAGATTTTATTTATTTATTTGAGAGAGAGAGAGAGAGAGAGAGAGCATGAGCAGGGGGAGAGCCAGTCAGAGGGAAAAGCAGACCCCTGCGGGGCAAGGAGCTGGACTCAGACTCGGCTCAATCCCAGGACCCTAGGATCATGACCTAATCCACTGAGCCACCTAGGCACCCCCTTGTTGTGAATTTAAAACTGCTCTAAAAAATTTAAGTCTTAATAAAACAAAACAAACAAAACCTGCAACTTACAAAAAAAAAAGTATTAAGGAGAGGGGTTTTTGTTAGTTTGTTTTTGTTTTACCCCTCTTTCCCTATAAGGGTCATTTCTGTAATCTTCCAAATTTATCCCAAAAGAAAGAGGAACACCTATGTTAGTATTTCAAAGTAAAATATATTTATAGTGTTATGGTATGTTAATGAGAAAGACAGATATACATGAAAGACAGGAATCCAAAGGATACAAAAACACTGATTTGAAGGGGCAGTTGTACTCCAGTGTTTGCTCATTTATTTATTTATTTGCACCCCTATTTATAGCAGCATTATCAGCAATAGCCAAATTATGGAACGAACCCAATGGTACACTGACTGATGAATAGCTAAAGAAGAGGCAGTACACACACACACACACACACACACATTCACACGCACTATGGAATACTACTCAGCCATCAAAAAGAAAGAAATCTTGGCATTTGCACTAGAGCTAGAGAGTATAATGTTAAGTGAAATAAATCTGTCAGAGAAAGACAAATACCATATGATCTCATTCATATATGGAATTTGAGAAACAAACCAGAGAAACATAAGGAAAAAAAAAGGGACTCTTAATTACAGAGAACAAACTGAGGGTTGCTGGAGGGGAGGTTGGAGGGACTGGGCTAAATGGGTCATGGGGATTAAGGAGGGCATTTGTGATGAGCACTGGTGTTATACGTAAGTGATGAATCACTAAATTCTACTCCTGAAACTAATATTATACTATATGTTAACTAACCTAGAATTTAAATAAAAACTTGAAATATTAGGGGCGCCTGGATGGCTCAGTAGGTTAAAGTCTCTGCCTTCGGCTCAGGTCATGATCCCAGGGTCCTGGGATCGAGCCCCATATTGGGTTCTCTGCTCAGCAGGGAGCCTGCTTCCCCCTCTCTCTGCCTGCCTCTCTGCCTACTTGTGATCTCTGTCTGTCAAATAAATAAATAAAAATCTTAAAAAAAAAACTTGAAATATTAAAAAAAAAAAAAAGGAATCCAGAAAACTCTCTCCTTTGCTCACCCTGAATCAATCATAGGCACATCACAACCTGTGAGATCAGGTGAGGCACCTTATTCTAGTTTTCCAATTCTTATGTCTAGAATAATGGCAGAACTAAAGGTCCCTATTGCATCCAGCCATTCACCTCTTCTCAAGGACTGATGCACTATTTTCGGGTTTGATTTAGGCTTATAAGTAGAAGGCCCACTACATAGAATCTAAGTGTCCCCTTCAATTTGCATTTACAGTCATAAATTACAAACTGTCAGGCATTGGAGTAGGTATTATTAAAGTTCCAACCATTCCCACTTTTCTTCTGTTATGTATATAATCCTTGAGAACACTGTGGTGAATCAGGATTTCTTTTTTTTTTAATGAAACTTTATTTATGATACCAGCATGAATCTTACAAGTAATCTACAATCTACTATAAGCTTTGTGAAAGAACGCATATACATTTGAATATGGAAGTTGAAGGGAGAAAGAAAATTTGGAATATATTGCACTTGTATATTACCATCATGTCATTAAAAGACTTAGAAAAGCTCCTATAAAATGTTTGACTTTGAGAGTCTTCTGGTGCTCCTGTCAGGATGATAACCACAATGGCTAGCCCCAGACTACTGACCAATATGCTTGCTACGTAAGGTTGTGGCCAACTATACTTTTGAAAATGTCTGCCAGAGCCAACAAACTATTATTTCTTAAAGTTAATAATGAACACTATTACAATTACTTAGAAAAATATTTTAATAAATATTGGTTACTTTCCACCTGCCTTGAACATTGCATTTGAAGTGAGCTTCTTGTGGACAATCCAGACTTAGGCTCTTTTTTATTCCATGCTCCCTGCTTCTTCACCTCCATCCTGGGGATAAAGCAAACAGAAACCCCGAAAAACTCATCAACATGCCATACTTTGTATCCAAAGGAATTAAGCCAATGTGCTTCCTTCTCTCCAACTTCCAGAGACTTCTTTTGTTTTTATTATAAATAATATCTGTGATTTTTAATGCTACTTAGCAGCCGAAGTAGGAAACGCTATGTCAACTTCATCTTCCCAGAAGCAGAAAAATGTTGTTTAAAAAAAAAAAAAAAAAAAAGCAACAACACTTTTTTTTGTGATGAGGGTAGATAGAGCAAAAATCTGTTTTTTATCTCACTGTTCTAAAATAACTTTTCCACAAACATCACACTTATATCATGTGTGACATAAAGTTAGAATACAGACAAGAAAGAGAAGATGACATATGGGACATAAATGTTTGTTGATTGGGATATGTGATTAAATATGTGATTAAAAATACTCCATCATCCCAAACTCTCCGGAGTACACATAGAGGAACCCATCTACAAAATGTCCTTCATTCAAACAGGAGGCCTTGGACTATAAATAAAGAGGAAACTAAAATTAACAGTGGCTTAAATCATATAGCAAGTGATTGTCAGTAACGAGAAGTCAAAGGTAAGCTGTCTTGAGTTTTTGATAGCACAGCAATGTCACCAAGGACCCAGGCTTTTTCCTGACCTTCTACTCTGAATTCCCAGTGTGTCTTCTTTCATTTTCATGGCTGCAAACTGACTGCTTTGGCCAAATCATCACGTCCCAGCACACTGTGTTCAAAGACAGGAAAAAAGAGCAAAGGTTGTGAGATAAGAGCATTCATCTCACTTGCCTCTCTCCTTCTGTCGAGGACAAAAATCTTCAACAAAACATCCCTGAGCCAACATCACATAATATCTAATTAGCCAGAACTGAACTGAATTCCAGCTGCAAAGGAAGCTCGGGGTGGAGGGGGGGATGTATGTGAGAGAGAAAAATACTGGGAGGCAGGCACAAGAGACAATGTTTGAAAGGCCAGTACTCTGAACTTGTAACACTTGATAATCAGAGACGGACATAGCGCTTAATGTGACATATTAAAAATCCCATTTTACTGAGACTTCGGCTCTTTTCTTAATTAATATTTCTAGGTGACTGTGAAGTAATGTGAATTCAAGTATTACCAAAGCATTATAATAATTATTTTAAAAATTTATTCCTGCACCAATGTTAATACATAGACCCCAAGGTTAATATCGTGTCTCATAATCAGGATTTCCAAAATGTATTCCATAAAATCCTAGTCCCTAAGAATTTCCAAGAAAATAATTTTTTGAGCTTGAATAAATTTGGTGAATCCTTCAGACTCTATTAGTCCTTAGAAATTCATTGAACATATAGTGAAGGCCCTGAGAAATCCTAAAATTAAAAAAAAATAGTTTAAATGTGTTTAGCTCAGTATTTTCTAAATGTGTAACACTTTTCCCACAATTAAACCTATTCATAATATGTACAAATTGTATTCTAGAAAATGTATCCTTGAAAAACACCGTCTCTGTTATGAGAAAACTGTTCTAGGAATACAAAGTTAGTCTGGCCGAGAATTTACCTAATCACGCCATCTTTAATATCTAGAAGAACTTGACTCCCTAGAATATCCTTTCTTTGTATCAGTAATAGTGATTCCACACATCCTTATTTACAAAACTCTTTCTTTCACATTCTCTTATGTGATCACCCTGGGTTTAGATTTTACTGTAATTGCCAACTTATAGAAAAGAAAATCAGCAAGACCAAATGATTCATTTGCTCACACTCAGCTCAGCAAAGAAGCTGCAAACAGGACCCGGGTTTAAATGTTTTCTCTACAACTTACTACTAGCAATTGAGCACATTACTTAACATCGTTGAGCCGAGGTTTCCTTAGCTCTAAATGAAGGATGGTTATGAGGATTCAAATAGCGAACTCTTAGTAACCATTTACGGAAGGCATGGCCAAGATTATCATCATTATTACTATTACTATACTATTGCTATTACCATATTCATGAGTGCACTGCAACTATATCTTAAACGGAGTGAAAATAATTTGGCTCGGTGGAAAGATTTGATTTCTATTTCCCTATTCTACCTAATAGCGGGCTCCTTCTTAATCTGTGTGGACAATAATACAATCCAAAGAAGTTTCTCCAGGCATGACTCCATCATGCCTTTTGTTTTCACACATTTGCCTTTTCATATTCTTTTCCCTCAAACTAGGTTTCCATTTCATTACTTGTTCACCTAAAGAGCTGGTATTCATCCTTTATGATACATCTCCAATGCCACTTCCAGTGTGAAATTTTAATTTTATTTTCCAGTGATGTTAGTTGCTCTGAGTTTTCACCTATATTTCAACAGGAATACTGGCTTGTCCTTTTCTTTTGCCTTCCCTCTTTCTCCACTCTGTTTCAAGCTTCTTGAAAGCACCGTCCATGGTTTATTCATGCCTGCATTTTTCTGTCTGGCAACATACTGGGCACATGATATGTTTGTTACATGACATGTGCTATTTTGCCTATCATAAAATATACATCAAAAACGTTCACAAAATCTTTCCATGTGTTTTCAAACACACGGCTTCAGCATATTTTTTATAAAAGGGACATAATAGAAAATGACTGCAAATTCATCATTAACTAAAAAACAGTAACTTCTGTTCTTGAACTTCCTCAGGTTATTTATAAATCAATTGAAAATTATTCATATGCCTTCAATAAAGGGTGTACTTCTAGAATATCTGAATAGATATTTCTATCACTGGCAACTATAATAGCAAAAGTTGGGTACATTTTTTGGTAGATATGTGTAGATATTTTTATTCTTTTCAGTTTCCCAGGGAAATAATCTCATTGCCACTTCATCCATTCCTTCCATAAATTGATGTGGACTTTTTCACAGTCAGGTACAGATTAATTTTAGAATAGTGAGCCAAAAAAATTACTTTCAGTTCTTTATGGCCAAAACTTGTTTCCTTCTGTTTCAGAAATGCTTTTGTAAAGTTCCATCCCTTTTCGTCCTTTAAAGACTATCTGAAGTCTCATAAGAGTTACCAGGTAGCACTGCATACACTTCTAAATATGTACTTGCTGGAGGGATTCTGACTTCCCAAGATATCTTTATAGCTTCGAACATAGTGTCCAATATATTTCCATAGTTTGAACCCATCTAGAAAGTTGTGGTGATTTTAGATCTTAGTTGTCTTCAAGGTGGCCTCTGAGAATTTGCAAAAGCTTTAAATTGAACTTGATGCATAGGCGTTTGAAGGTTTTTCCCTGTTATGCCCTCTGACTTGGACCTGAGAAGAAACTGTTTTTAAGGCAGACTATGTAGCCATATGTGCCCTGCACATTATCATCAATGCTATAATGAGCTTATTGTTTTTGAATATGTAGGCTCGGATCTCTAATTCTTTGCTGTAACATCCAGGTTCTTGCTATTACCCCACTGCCATTAATACACTAAGGTACAATAATATTCTATTCCAGAGCTGGAATACAGTTTGCATGTGATGGAAAAATATCTTGCCCAGAAGCATTAGGAAAAATTGTGCATCAACCCAATTCTTAATCTCCCAAAAGAGATTAGAAAGCAATCTCCCAGTCCTGGTAGAAAAGAAAAAAGACCAAAAGGGAGAGATCTGTCTCCATTTCTTCAATGTGCTTAGAGGCAATAAAACCACACAGAAATCTGTGAGATAATCAGAGCAAAGGAACCCTTGACAGCATAGCTATTAGACACATCTTCTCACTCTCACAAAGATTCTTGAGCCCCAAGGGTACTAGAGAAACACAGAGAGTTGCTGGATAGCAAATATTAGAATTAAGAGGGTGAGAGATGTCTCTAGAAATATCCCTGGACAGATGACCAAAGACTAGGAGTTTTTCCCCAAGTCCTTTGAAAAAATTTAGTGCCCTATAAACATGACACAAGCTTGATGGGGTGGAAAACACTGAAAGCATTTGAGATTAATTTTCCCACCAACTTAATAGAATAGTAGCTTACAAGAGATATCAGACCTAGTTACAGATAATAAAATTTAATTTTTTTTACGTGCATATGTTGTGAAGTTCTTTGAGTTAGCACAAGATTTAGGTGCATCCTTTCTTTCATGTAAGCCCATCAAAGGCAGATTCTTTTCAAGGAGAATGTAAGAATTCTTCCTGGGTCTGGAGAGAATCGTTATTGACTCTCGTGTTTTGGAACTCAAAAGAGAAAACTGAATTCCTTTGTGCTGTTAGTCTAGTATGTGTGTGTCATTAAATAAGATTTTAAAGGGTTGTTTGCAGTACCATGCTGAAAACTGGGTCATGAATGACAATTTTCAGTGGGCCCTAAAGTCTTTCTGATTGCCACCCTCAGTCAAACTGGTGAATGTCCCATCATCAGGTTGAAAGGGTTAAGCACTACTACTTTAGATGAACTGTCTCAGAAATCATTTTGCAATGGCATAAACTGTCTGTTGATATCCTTTGTGTGTTTCAGAAAAGTATGACCCAGACAAACTGAGAAATCAAACTTCCGTGCCATTTTCCAATTTGTCACTGTAGTAATACTGGCTAGCTCAGTAACAATTATTATAAAAAATATTGGAGTTGATTTTATTAAGAAGCACTGGCTTGAAATGATATGATCACTGAGTAATAGAAGCTATTTGGCAACTGTGATGAACAGTAGAACTTGTGGCTGAGATCTAATTAGTAATTAGCCTTGGGAGATTATAGTCAGGTTCTAAGTTGTAAAAACAAATGGACAGTAGTGTATAATGTTTCTATTTGCTATTCAAAAATTTACCTGCAGCCTAGTCCACTCCTCTTCTTAGAAGCTATTGCTAAATTGAACGTTCAGGTACAGATTCAATGTGATCACCGGAGCACTACTTGGATGAAGACATGATTACGGAGCCAGGTGAAAGGGCACTATCTTGGCCTACAGTATGTTTTATAGAAGCACTAGAAAGTATTCCCATTTAAGCAATTTCTCTACTTCTTAAATCCATAACTTAAGAGGAAGGTTAGAGATTGATTGATTTAGACCCTTCAAATTAGAGAAGGTGGAAAACAGCTTTCTCAGGCCTGGATTCTGGTTTGTCTTTGATTAAGCAAGGCTTACTACTGCAGAGCATGGTAGTTTGGTAGTTTATAATGACACAACCTACAGAATGAAGACTTTAGTCATGTGACTCCAAGTAGGAAAATTCTTACTGAATTAAAACATGCAGAGAAAACTGAACTCTAAGCCCCAGGTGAGTAACTTTCTAGGGTGATTAGTAGCCACAAGAGCTGCGTGGCTCTCGGCTAAATGACTTTAGGAAATCACTTCTCACGTTTAATGTATCTGTCCTCATAAAATATATCTTACTTGAACCAACAACAACTAAGCAGTAAGAGAACACTTCCCATTTGTTTAATCTAGGTAATGTTGCATCTGTTCGTGCCCATTTTGCTGGAATTTCTACATCCTTCGCAAGTCCTGCTGCTTGAACAATATGTTCTCCTTTGTATGTAGCCAACTCCATTTGGCAAGCAGTGTCTCTGGCCATCTGCAATTGATGCATAACTAGTTTTGTTAATCGCTCCCAACGGCATTTACTACATTTTTTTTTTTCATTTTCAATTAATTGGTCCCAGGTCATTTCATCTTGCAGGGAGCTGCATTTACAGGTAGCTAATACAACTAAGATGACTGACACAAGCTGTTGGATACCTGGGCAATGAGCATATCACCAGAACAAGCATGGTCCATTAAAGAGCTTTGTGCTGAGCTAAAACGAAATCCAGAGCGTGGACTGTGTCTTGTACTATCCATGAACAGATAGGAGAAAACAAAAACTCAACTATCCCAAGCACATTAAGAAGTCCCTATATTCTTGCACCTAGATGACATTCATCTTGGTTGATAGTTCAACAATAATCAAATAGGAGACTAGACACACATAGAAACATGATAGAGGACAAAGTGATACATTGGGTAGATACCAGCATCATCACCCAGAAAATACATTTCTAGGTCTATTTTGGATTTTTGCTTTGTTCTTTAAAAATTCACAGTAATGAGATCCCTGAAGGGCCAGTTCTCTGTGTTTCCTCATAGGTACAGAAGACATTATAATGTGTCGGCGATCAGATGGCTAAAAATACTGGGAAAGCAAGAAACAGAAATATATGAGGATATAAGGAATAATGTAAAATGAAACTTTAAGTTTTTAATGTCACAAGGAAATGTTCTATTATACAGAAGGATCGGGGACATAGTGGTTGACTGGCTATAATAATGCTTTATATGTGTATAGAAATTACATGATATTAAAATGTCTTTAAAATCAAGTATTTAATGGTATCTTTATAAAGAATTTGGTAAGGTGTACTAGTATCGACATTTTGTAAATTAAGAGGAGGGCTGCCTGGGTGGCTCAGAGGGTTAAGCGCTGCTTTCAGCTCAGGTCATGATCGCAGAGTCCTGGGATCAAGCCCTCTGTCAGGCTCCATGTTCAACTGGGAGTCTGCTTCTCCTTGTCCATCTGTTCCTCCCTGCCATATGTGCACTCTCTCTCTCTCTCTGTCTCTCAAATAAATGAATAAAATCTAAAAAGGAAAAAAAAAAGAAGTTGGAGTTTAACCAAAAGAAGTGGCATGTTTAGGATACCATGACCAATAAGCAGAGGACTAGAATGAGTCACCGAGCCTCATCTCCTGACCTATTCCCCTTCACTTGCTCACAGACCACAGAGTTTTTGCTGTTGGTGTCTGCCAAATGTTCCTGTCAAAAGTGATAAATATCTATGAATCCACAGTATTTCTAACTGCCTTAGAACAAAGTCTAAATGTTATGATCTTCCTTTGTATCTATAATATTTATTTCACTCAATTCTCAAAATACCCTTATGTGTTACAGGGATTGTTTTAAATTTCTTTTTAATGCATGAGGAAAATAAACTAGAAAAGTTAAGAGCATAAGGTTATACAACTAGTTACCAGCTGGGCTGTCTTTCAAGCAAAAATGCATCTTTTTCAAAATCTGCAATCGTTTTTTTGTTTTTCTTTTTAGTCCCCTTATGAATAATTTATGAGCTGTTTTTAATAAAGTTAAATAGGGACTGCTGTTGATATATTTGGGCAGTCATGTGACACCTGTTACAATTTGACATCAAATTATATGTAAGAATTAAACAAATCTCCAGATCTAACTCTATATCACCTTTGTAATCACTCAAAAGAAAGTGGTAAATGAGAAAACCTCTGGCAAAACTATCTTCATTTAAGTGAAAATTGTTTCCTCTTGTCCCTTCTGCTTTCCTTTGAGTAAAATTGGAGTTGTTTGGTAAAATGTGAAACATTATGTTTAACATCAATAACTTGGCAAATAATCTAGAATTAAATTAGTTTCTTAACGTTTAGGTCTGATGATCAGTTACAGGGCTTTTGAGAAAGCAATGGAAAGAATATATTATTTTCAAAAAAATTAACAGCTTTTTGGAATAAAAGAACACGTGGCAAATTAAGAAATCAGAAGGCATTTTGACCCATCAAAGTTTTACTGTGGACTTAATGCCATTCTATTATGGCAAATCAACTTTCTTAATCAAAAAATAAATAAATAAAATAAAGGAAAAATACTGTCCGTGGAATAATGATAAATTAATGAACACCTTTAGCAAATATGGTGGAAGTTCATGTATTCATTCATCAAATGCTGACTAAGTAACTATTATGTGCCAGAACTGTTCTAGCTGCTTAGGATAGGTGGTGAATGAAGCATCCTGGTGCCCTTCCCTTGAAGAGCTTACCTTCTAAGTCCTACGACAGTAACGTAACGTAAATCTGTACGTTACGCTGCCTAAGACCGTGCCATCTCCTTTTCATGCCACTCACATCTTCTCATTAGTACATTCTGTGAGAAATTTCTGCAATAGAGTTATGAACTACGTTCACAAATCTGTTTGCAAATATATCCTTAAATCCTTTCTTCTTTTCCTCCTGGTGACCTTTTCAAAACAGCTCTTATTTGCAGAACTGTGTTAATTTATGTATTCTAACCTCTATGTCAAAAATAACTTGTTTCTCTTGGGTGAAAAGGAAACCTCACCAGGAGTGACAGGGCCTCTTTATCTTCATCAAGGGGGACTCTGAAACAACTTGAAATCTTTTACGGCCAGCCCATCCCTGTACTAATGTAGCATTTCACAGGGTTTCTGCAATAACTATCTTTGGGTCTTCTCATAAGAGCCCTATAATAGCCATAAATATTCCTCAGGAGAGCAAGATAGAATCTGAAAGGCCTATAATAGCTATCATAAATGAATAATAAAATGTAGAAAGGACAAGCCACCATGAAAATGGCAGATGAATATGATGACGTGTGTACTGTACTTGAAGTAATTATTGGAGTGTTATATTTACAGAAATTTTCCAGTTTTTTTGTGGTGTCTGCAAAATTTAGCAAGGGCTGCATATACTGTAAAATTGGTGGCATGGAAAGAGGTGGTTCAGCACAATAAAACTGAGAAAGCGTCTCTTCACGTATCTTTTAGAATTAAATCAAGTACAACCAACTCCCTACACTGACTTCTGAAATTTATCTGTCTTAACAACAAATTCTATGCACTCTGAGCATCCCAATAAACTTTGCTTATGTGTGTCAAAAAAGAAACAATATGCCAAACAACAGTTTTTGCACTATCATCAGAACTCATCAAGGAACTGGCAAGGAACTTTAACGGCCAGGATGAAAAAGTGATTTGTGTGGGTGTGAGGGATGGGAGGGTACATCTGTGGAAGGAAATTTTTCAAAAAATGAATAATCACTGCATGACTTTCTATTGAAGAAGGCAGAAGGGAGAAAAACACATGTAATATTGTATGGTACTTAGTGAGAAAAGCAACTCCAGAAATCCCCATGGGCATGGAGAAGTAAGACATATGCTTTATGCAGAGGAGGCATGTAATGTTTCCTAACTAAAAGGTTATTTATCCTTCCAGAAAAAAATAAATTTAAGAGAAGAGCAATGGGAAAAAAAAGTTCTGAAATGAAGTTTTGAAATGCTGGAGTGAAAACAGTCTATCAATTCTTACTAACCTCCTGTATAAAATCCTGAAGTCTTAGTGGCTTTTTGTTTGTTTGTTTCCATTTGTAAAGGTTTGCATGTAGGGAAGTGTCCTTTTCAAAAGACCAGTTGATCATGAAGAAACCTGTGGGGAGACACCAGATTTGCAATCATCTCTCTTCGCTTCCCAGAGTTCTTTCTATTTTCCAAAAAAGACCATTAGAAGAGATGTGCTCGAAGGAAGAGTCCCTTCAAGTAGTTCTCTTTGCAACAAAATCTTGAGATCTCAGGAACTGTCTTTGACAGAATTCTTGTTTTTTGGCTTACGAAGGTCTCTAGCATCTGGTCATCCTTTTCCATGTCACTTGTCAGCCCAGTATGTAGGCTTTTCAATGTGGATTCTTACAACCATTATCTTATTTCCAATCTAGTCTGCCAATGGAAGAAACTAGATTAACATTCTCTATCTACAAATATCATCTAAAGTCGTTCCCCTCAAATCTGTCCACAATCTCAGCATGACCTATTTTTTTCACCTCATAAACATTCCACAGTAGACAAAACATATTTACTCTTTGATCATAAATTCACGTGTACCTACGCTTTGTTTCACATTTGTCTCACATATCTAATAGTGTAGGTGCAACTTGAATTCCCTAATATTTATGAAGCCCTAGTTGACTACAGCTGCTAAAAGCAACTCCTATAATGACTGCCTCAGACATTCATTAGAATTTATCATTGGTTGGCTTACATTACTTATTATATCTTTTCTCCAAAAGTATATTTTTCCGTGGAATTTATTACCATTATAAACACAGTGTTTTGTACATAGTTGATCAGATAGAATAGTTTTGTTTTGTTTAATTTACAGAGCTCAGATACTTCTAATCTCTTTAAGATGGGGGAAAAAAATTAAGCCATGATTGTATAAACTGGATCCTCCCTTTTGGTTCAAGGTAATTAATTCTGAAGTCTGGTTATAGAGGAAAGGAAGACTCAGTGGCTAATTTTTTAATTTGAGAACCTGATGATACAGACTTCTCTACTTAATTTACTTATGCTGATGTAAAGACTATGTGCCTTGTCAAAACTATGTATTTCTGGGCTTCTCATTAACAACACGAACTACCTATGCTCAAAAACTCTTGTCTTCTCATTTACACAATAAACACAAAATTTCCTATCCATTCTTATGAATTGAGGCTGTTGAGAGAGGTAAATGTAAAAAGAGGTGTCAAATTAATTTGTAAAGTATATAGATATGTGAGCTATTTTTATATACTGGTACATGTCTTCAGATTCTATAGTGTGCTCTGATACAAAAGAATTTATGTGTCATTCAGGATTTTTGTTATATGGTATTCTAAAGGGCACATTTCTGATCATTCTTTCTTGCTTTCCTCTGATGATTAGCTTTTCAAGTTGTACCTGAACCATTGTATCTGAAACAATTACTGAAGTATACACAACTTGATCAAACAGAATGCTTTTGACAATATTAATTAAATTAATTAAATTCATATACTGTCTATCTTCAATATCTTATCAAGAGAGCAGATCCAAGCCATTGTATCCCTTATTTGAATGATCTCTTTTTACTGTTCTATAGCATGGCCACAATGTCTGAAAACAAAGATAAAATCATTTTATCATGTTTTACAATAAAATATCAAGAAACCCTTTATTATGTATATATCTAAGTTATCAGACTTGGTTGCCACACTATATTTAGGTTCTAGTGGTATCCGATAATGAGAATTATTTTCAACATTATGTTTTATAAAGCATATTTCAATAAATATTGAACAGACTGGTGAGTGGGTCCACAAAGGAAAATCTAAGTTTGTATTTTATTTATTTCTGCCTAATCTGCCATTCTTCTTAAGCCAGAACTTATGCAACATATTCTCTGTTGTAGAAATGGTAGTATGTACAATTTATTTCCTTCAAAAAATAATTACATTGCCCAATTCTATGATCAGCACTACAGAGTTCCTGATCATACCAAATGCATGGATAAATTATTTCCCCTGTTTATTCTTAAAATTCCAGCTCAAATCTGAGCTCTTCTTTGAGATTTTGTCTGATTTCTCAAGCAAAATTAATTATTCTCCCTGCTTCATACTTCAGTTTCTTAGATATTTGTCTATATGCTATTGCATATGCATTGCATTATAATTGCCTATGCCATGAGTATAACCATTGTCCACATTAAATAGTGAGTTTCTTGAGGTCAGAAAATCTGTCTGATTTTTGTCTAGCCTTTGTATCTCCGAAGCCTGCATACATTCTGGGCAAATGGTTACCATATTGCAAATATTCATCAAAAGAAAAATAATTCTTAGGTGTTTCATAGGTAGATGCAAGCAGTATTTACCTCATTAAAATGCTAATCTCTTAGAAAATAAATTATTAAAACTGAAGATCACTATAAAAGCTATATCAAAATCCACCTTTTCTTTCTCTAGACTGTCTCTCAGTTAATCAAACCAAAGAAGAGTATCTGTTTTGATCCTTTCTCTCTTTCAAATACTAGTTGCCATGACAATGTGAATCACTACGCCATGGCAGAGGCTAAGTGTAGATGACAATTCAGTTTAATTTAGTGAGACCATTTCCTGTGTTTCTTCATCTTCTTTTGCATACTGGCAGAATTGACTATGGTACATTTAAGCAAAGATTAGTTGATGCCTAGGGGTGAATATCCTCAGATATTAGACTTGTGGTAATAATACACTTGACAGTACTTGTCAATTCATGGATTTCAAAGTGTCACCATTTCACTCACTGCCCCAACAAGAATTGATTCTGGAGAAAACTGTTTCATAGATAAAAATCTGTCATCTATTAACATTCATTTCACATTCTCACATTTTGCATGCTCTTCTCTCTGACCTGTTGTCAGGGTCCTCTTCCGTTCCACCTACTGACTTGTTTTCTCATTATTGCTGTCTATCACAAGCAAAATGTACTCTAAAGTATTTTAACACTCTACTAAAATGGCTTAAAATATTTTATCTTACTGCCGTTTTTAACTATAATAGAATCCTAATCAAGTGAATAAATCACCAATGCCAGAATCCCAGGGATCAACAGAAAACTAATGAAGATACCTTGGAGGGCCTAAAAAACTTAGTAATCGTTCTGAAGTTATATTACATTCATAAGCACCAATTTTATCATAAATTTAAGAACTGAATGACTGAGTCAGAGTCTGTTTATTTTATTTCGGAAACTCGCACACACATATCTCTATCTACCTACCTACCTACCTACCTATCTCACAACAACTCAGCTGGATTCACTTTCAGTCTTCATGCACATGATAATCCAAACTGGTCATCTAATGAAGTATACTCATTCTATACTTTATACTTATGAATTAAAAGAAAATCTAAGAATCTAACTCCTAGAAACTGCTGGGAAAGGAACTGTTTAGTTTTATTATAATAAAATATATGGAATAGTTCAGTAGTCTGAGGATTCTAATGTTTCTGGAAGTTCCGCAATAGAGATATTAGTAAATAGACTCTTTCTTTAGGGATATATTAAGATTAAGTATCTTTTTGTTTCTTGTTGGGTTTACCATATTTTAAAGAAAGAATTTCAACAACTAATGTTTAGAAATACTGATTTAAATTTCCAATCCACATTGATTTTAGAATTGTAAGGTTCTTATAGATCAATTACTATTTTTGTTTAGAATTTTGGATAGTAATTCTGAGCTATTTAAAATAAAATGACCATAGGAATTTATAGCCTTAAAGTACAAGGGCAATTTGTAAAGTTTTATGAATTTTCAGTAAGCAACAGGGTAATAGCTTTGTCAACTGAAGTTTAAAAAGGCAGCAGAAGAAAATATTACTACTACTACTATGATGACTAAGCTTGTATTTCGATTACAAAAAATAAAGATTGTTATGGTGTACTTCTGAATTCTGACATCAGCACTGCAAACGTTATCCGTGACTCTTTTTGTTTAATTTGTACAACTCTTAGAAACTTTTTTTTAAAAAAAAAAGCAATTTAGTATTATTTAAGGAGAAACTTAGACTATCCTATCCATTCTGCTACTTCTCTCCAGCTTGTTTCCTAGGGCCCAGATCAAATTCACTCTGACAGGAAGGATTGACTATGCAGAATAGAATAAATATTAAATAATACTAATCATGGTCATACCTTATAGCTATTCAATAATCTTTTGTATAAACAAATACACCTTTGTTCTGGTTTTCAATCATGGTGATAGTGTAGAAAAAGAGCTACGTCAAAGTTGCATCAAAATTTCAAAATTGCAGGAAGTTTTTCTCTGTTTGAAAATAAAAGGAAGTCAGTCTAAAAAAAGATAAAGGGTGCTTGGTTGGCTCAGTCGATTAAATACCTGACTTGATTTCAGCTCAGGTCATCATCTCAAGGTTGTGAGATCAAGCCCTGCATGTGGCTCTGTGCTAGGCATGGAACCTATTTAAGATTCTCTCCCTCCCTCTCTCTTTGTCTCTCCTACCTAAAATAAATAAATAAATAAATAAATAAGATTTTGAATTATGAAAACTTGGACTAAAAACCCAGTTCCCATAGTTACTCTTGGGGAACCTCAAACAGGTAGCTCTACTTCCCTGAGGCTCAAACTCCTTGGTAAAAAGAAACTACTACTCAACTTGAAAGATTGGTCTG
>PISX010005283.1:45282-109736 GCA_004024625.1 Mellivora capensis
GTTAAGCAGCTGCCTTCGGCTCAGGTCATGATCCCAGCATCCTGGGATCGAGTCCCACATCGGGCTCCTTGCTCGGCAGGGAGCCTGCTTCTCCCTCTGACTCTGCCTGCCACTCTGCCTGTGCTCGCTCTCTCTCGCTCTTTCTCGCTCTTTCTCTCTGACAAATAAATAAATAAAATCTTTAAAAAAAAAAAAAAAAGAAAGATTGGTCTGAGAAAAAAAAAATGAGAAAACATAAGCAAAGTGCTTAGAATAATGCCGGAGAAAGGGTGGCACTTAAATAAAATTTAATAGTCATAGTATTGACTGAGCTACCATTTTCTTTTCCCAAGACCTTCAAACAATAATACATGAAGAAAAGAGGGAATAAATCCCCCAAAATTAAGCAAACAGGAAGCAAGCAACCAGGGGCCAATAAGGTGCAACACAGTTCAGTTCTCAAAAACAGGAACTGGATGAAGCGTTGATGGATGAAATAGCAGTGAGGAAGGTCCAGCCTCAATGAGGGGACATTAACAGCCAGGACAGGATTGGTTGGGCCAGGGGAAGCCAGCAGAGGGTGGTTTCCAAGACAGCAAGTGAGGCTGAGGGCAGCAGGGACAGTAGAGCTGAAAATGGGAATTCCCGCATGCAGATAGGTAAAAGCTCTCCATTCTTCTTTAACAACATTGGCTGTCAGAATTGCTTGGAGCCAGTTCTTGCCTACAGGAGAAAAAGATAGATTTTTCTTCTTTAAAGAGATTGAGTAAATGGGGTTTAATGAGGTCAGTTAGTTTGGGTATTGGCAATTTAGTTAAGCCCTTTTTGTTGGCATGAACAGTTTTCTTCAGATAGAACTTGATCCTGCCTACTCTTAAATGTAGTACTGAAGAAACCTAAGACCCAAATTTAAAATAAGACTTTCTCAACACAGGAAAGAAAGATCCTGACCATGCAATTCCTCAACACACCAAAACTACATTTTATTTTATACATTAGTAAAACTTCAGACTTCCTCAAAAAATTGTCTTGTGGTCATCAGAAGAGAGGGGCCTTTTGACATTTAGATAGGAGAAGAAACTTCATGTTCCTTAGAAGTAACATGATCAAAAGAGTAAACTGCTTGTAAGGAATGCTGATAACATATTTGAAGAGGGACACGTGGTGTTTGCTGTATGATATTAAGAATCTATCATTCTACTCAACTTTTTTTCTTTTTCTTTTTTTTCACAGTAGTGTTGTTTTCTTATAGAGGGGCTAATTTTCCATCATTTTCTTCCTAATCACTATGCAATCCAAATGTTTATACTTAGGTATTCTGTAGGTCCAGAGGTTGAAATTGTTAATCATCACTCAGTAGATATGCAAGAGAAAGGAACCTGTTGAGAAATAAAATAAAATTATATTCCAATGGTGGAAATCAGAGTAATGGTTCTCTTGTCCATGCTACAATTCCTAAAGTTATTTGTTCTAAGTCACCATGGAGTTTTTCAAGTTTCTTCCACAGTCCACTGTGGATTAAAGGTGGTAGGTTAAAGCTACCACCAAGCTGTAAGAATCCAGTGGTCCCAAGTTCTGCTTTTTTTAAGTGTAGCTAGAAAACTTTAATATGTTTTAAAAATTCTACCACCTTCTACACTTACTTTTTTTTTTAAGTAGAGTCCATGCCCAGCAGAGAACCCAGTGTGAGGTTTGAACTCATGACCCTGAGATCAAAACCTGAGCTGAGATCAAGAATCGGACACTTAACCGACTAAGCCACCCCGGTTGCCCCTACAATCACTTTCAAGGAGCTTTTGAAAAAAGAAGTTTCAACCAATGTACAAAGTAATCAACATATTACCTTAAAAGATTTTATATGTCAGATATAAATGTCTTTTTTATACATGCCATTATTTAGAAACACCATAAACTTTCCTCAATACTATATAATTCTTATAACCGTAGCAAAATTTGAAAATATATCCAATAAATACTTCTCTGGGATATGTCAATAGTAAGTGTGTGCTTAGTAAGATTTAAAATCATAAAGATAGATTGATCAATTATCTATTCATTCAAAGTTTTTTTTTTATGGTTATAATGCTGTCACTCCAAAAGGCTGAATTCTCCCTCAGATTGTAAGAATATAAAATATCAAGTATGTAGAGATCCTTTCTCAACATGAAATATTAATGTTATGTTTTTTTAACCTTCTTATACTTATTAAAACTTTTAAATTTATCTTTGAGTTGCAGGTTCTTATTAACTTAACACTTTAGGCTTAACCTGAGTTTGCAGTGTTTAAACCTAACTGCTCCTCCTAGGTAGCATTATCTTGAGCCAACACCAACTGCAGAATAATTTTTCTCCAAATAAGAACCAGGAGATACCTGGAATGATAGAATTGTATATAATTAGGGAAGAATAATACATGTAAGTAAAATCTCTTGACTTTGGTTTGAGAACCTGTTTCATTTGTAGGCCAATAATATAACCTATCTCTAATTATTGACAGCCACAGAGTAAAAATTCCAGTTCTTCAGAGGTCTATGGATAAATGCAGTATTACTACTCTATTGATAGGCAGATTTGAATTTCCAAAAACAGGTAGTAATGGTAGAAAGAAAAAACCATGAGAGTCTAATCTTTACCAGACTGCATCACCAGAATCCCCTATCCCCTGGATCCAGTATGGTTTGGCCAATAAAATACCAAGAAGGTAGAAAGGAAAAGACTCTGGGCATTTATTTTCCTATTTCTCTCACCGCCAACCTCAATTTGAGCTCAGGTGTGTTTCTCTGTCTAAGACCATGCACTGAAACACAACTCCTGTGTTATACGTACGGTTCTCTCAGTGGGATCTGGTAAAGTCTGTGGCTGTTGAAAGCTTCCTCTGTTTATGTACTTCATCTTTTTTTTTTTTGGATCTCTTAACCTTGGCTATATCTCTGTATGGAGCCCCTGCCTTAAATTCTCTTTAGTCACTCACTTGAATACGCCAACTATTTCCTACCGGGATCTTGACTCACATAGAATATTCCATCTATGCTATATCCATTATTTCTATAGTGGACTCTTCTAAGAACTCAGCATATTTAGAGATAAGCCCCAAGAGGATTAATCTTCTAAAGAGTTTGGACATTTGTTCTTAGAGGTTTTTAAAAGATGCCTGAGAAGTTTTCTGTCTAATTTTTTCCCCTGTATCCTTAATATGATTTTGTAACTCTTCCTGGTTATCTGTGTGACAGACAAAGATTTTGTATTATTTTGATAAGCCTGAAGAAGACCTGAGGCCAAAGCCTCAGAAAAAGCGACCTAGGAAGGAAGGTGCTGGGCCTGGAAATGAAAATATGCCAAGGGCATGACCCACCAGTGGGCCTGAGTACTTGGCTGCAACTCTCCCCATTACCTGCCATGCAGTGGCTATGCACCAGGTGTGGTGCAGAGGGAAAGGAGGGTTCCGCATGAGGCCTATGAGGCAAAACCTTCGTAACTGCTTATGGTCAGGCCTGAAATGATCATATATACTTTTTTAACCAGAAGGCAGACTCCTCACTAAATTACACATTACATATCTCAGACTGATCTATCATCAAAGGTTATGGCTAGTATTTCAGCTGACTGCTGGATCAAGTCATCTTTCAATTATGTTAAAGGCAAATTTTTCAATTGGCATATACAAAATGTTTAGTACATGTTTTTCAGAAGTACTTGCTACACAGTTAGGATCACTCACAAAAACATTTTGAGTTGTCTCTCTGTAGGTTGTCCCAGGATTTTACTCTCAAATAGTAGAGTATAGTAAGATTTAGGATGAGTGGGAGATATGAATTTCTTTGGTAAAATGATAGAAAGGTGATTGCGAAAATGTGGATAGGAAAAAACAACCGAACCTCAGTTAAACAAGGTACCTTCACAGTCAGTTTGGGGAAAGTATATACGCATGTAGTTTCAGGTTATAGAAATCAATTCCTTTGAACTATCTATATCCTTTTACCTCTTCTGGGGTCTTCCTATACCCCCAAAGGGTGCCTATACCGATTTTGAAGATTGGCATGATAATCACACAGGTAGTAAGTGGAAAAGTCAAGGCACAAATCCTGGCAATCTGCCTTGAGGACCAGTTTTTCACCATATTCTATTGCCTGAGGGACAGGTTTCAAGATCTGCCTTGATGATATGATTTGACCACATGAAGAATAAAATGTTTTACTGCCAGAACTTGGTTTCTTAGAAGTAATTGGACTCTCTCTGGCCAATATGTATGTAACTCAGGAGAATAAGCACAACTGTGTAACAGAGCAAGAGAGCCACAAGTCCTGCTTGCACCAAATGCAGAGAGGTGACAGTGAAGTTCACGGGCAGAAGCATCAACAAATGATGCCAGCTGAATTAAGTTGTTATTCTCTTGAAACCAAATAAAACAGTGTCTTAACTTTACTCCTACACAAAAGTCTATTTGGGTGGATTCAATGTCGAATGAAAAATTATGTAATTTTCAGAAGAAAATAGAAAAAAATAGCTTTATATCCTCAAAATAGAGGAAGATTTCCTAAACAAGAAACAAACAAAAAGGAGTAAAAGCTCTTAAGAGAAATAGCATTAAATGTTGAAACCTATATTTAAAGCATTCTATCAAAGTCTTCTTAAATAAGTGAAAACAAAAGCCATACACTGAAAATGTATACAAATTAAATACATATATATTCCTTGTTATATTTTCAACAAATCTGAAAAAAAAAAAAGTATCCTCATTAGAAAAGTGACCAGATATACAAAGAAGACATTTGTGGAACAGGAAACCCAGTTAACACTGACAATAAGCAACATACAAATTATTAAGCAACAATAAAATAGAACTCCATAGTTTCAAAAGATTTTATATGTCTTCATATAAAAAAGCTTCAGCTTATGGCATGAATTTGGAGCAATAATTCAGTTGGTATGATTGTAAATTGTTAAAAACAATTTGGTAACTTGGCAATATCTAGTAAAATTGAAAACATATGCAGATGCCTATGACCCAACAATTATTCTCATGTGAGGGAATCCTTATTGAAACTCACAAATATACATGTATAAAATTGTCCATTGGAGAATATGAGAAAAAAAAAGAGAAATCTTAAACATCTATCAAATTCAGAATAGATAATGAACCTGTGAGAAGTTCATAGAGTAAAGTACAGTAATACAGCTGTGCTAACGAATGACCTATAAACAGAGGTATGGCTATGGACATGCTTAAAACAGTATGAATGAGGGCACCTGGGTGGTTCAGTTGGTTAAGTCTCTGACTCTTGATTTCAGTTCAAATCATGATCTCAGGGTTGTGAGATGGAGCTCAGTGTCGGACTCCATGCTCAGTGGGAAGTCTGCTGGAGATTCTCCTCCCGCCGCTCCCCGTCTCTCTTCCTGTCTCTCTCTCTCTCTCTCTCTCTCTCAAAACAACAACAACAGCAGCAGCATAATATGAACGGAAAGGCGAACTAGTGAATGGTATGCACAGTATGCTAGCATTTAAATACAGTTAAGGTACATAAAAGCATGCTATGGTTTTCTGGTTTTTAGTGACATATACATGTTTAGTGATATGTTTCTTTCAGAAATTCAGGGAAATAAACCACCAGCATAATTAGTGCAGACTGGTGGCAAAAGGGGAGTTTGAGGATTGATATCCACAGAAGCATACAACTCAATTTGTACATCTTATTTCTTAAACTGGCTTGTGGAAACTTGTTATTCTCTATATCATTGTTCATATAATTTTAAATAATGCTTCCAGAGGGTTGTCCTTGGGGAAAGAAGGAGACCCCAGAGGCTGTGTAGTATTATTGAGAGTGCAGAAAAATGTGATGAAATGGTGAAAAAAACAGAGTAAAGAGGGAAACAGCACCAGAATGTCATTAGTTGAGAACAGAATACAACTACCATCAAGGAAAAACGATGCTTGAATAGGAAGTAAAGGACTTCACGAAAACTAGAATATCTTTCTATCGTTTGCTGAATTTTGTTTACGCACTCAATTACTCTCTGTGTGAAACTTCAAAAATGTGAATAGTTATCTCTGTAATAAATAGTTCACCAATCTATTCGCAAATGCCAGCTAGAGAACAACATGTTCCAGAGAACTAGTCATTCAAACAAAATTCCCTTTTCTTGTTTAGCCAAAAGAAGTGAAAAAAAGTAATTACAGGTAATTTTCCAATCATTCCGTGATATGAGATAGTGTGTCACACAGAAATTACTAAATAATGGTTTTCTATTATTATCCTTTAATTGTGTATGGAGAATAAATGTAGATATTATCAATCTTAATAAAATAAGGCCCATATATGACAAGACATAAGGCAAGGCAAAACAAGTGAACAGAAAAGGAGGGCACTCATGCCTAATCTTATGAGTGAAGAATCAGGAGATATTTTTATAGTGGATGGTATAAAGAAATGAAGTTTAAATATGTTGTTTTGATATTGAGACAGGGACCTGTCAAGGAACTTAGAAGAGGATATAACTGGGAGTAATATTTATGTAACATGTCCACTTTTACAGCTGATTAGACCAATCTGAATGCACCCACACACCAGCATTAGTGCTAGGTCAGAGTTGAATGGTTTTCTTTTCACTTTAAGACAATGATCTTGCTTCTAATATTAGGTATACAGAAATCATCGCTTTAGAATTCCCCCATATTCCTACTTAATTTCTAGCCTACTTGCATGTTTATCTTTTTTGTTCATTTTCCCTTGTGTTGCATTCAAATTTTATCTCTCCTTCTTGTTCTATTACATTAACTCTTAATCCCATCTCCTTTGACAATCTTAAAAAATTAAGGACTTTGTCCCATTGGTTACTCATTCCTTTAGTCTACTAAACCATCATTCTCTCCCTATCTAGTAGAATATTCATATCAGCATAAAAATGCGTCTTACAACTTCGAAGTCTTTAAAAAAAAATCCTTTTTTCCTACAATTCTTTCCAGCTCCATTTCTAGGCTTATCCAAATGGACGAAATTTCAGAAAGAAATATCTATATGTACAGACTCCACTTTCTCACTTTTCATTCACTCCTCGGTGCTCTACAATTTTGTTTCTTTCTCCATTATTACATTTATACATCTTTTGTCAAGATGTCTAGAACTTTTGCCAAATTCAGTGATCATTTTTTTTTTGCCCTAATTTTACTTCTCCACTGTCTTTATCACAGCTCAGTGTCCCCTTCTTCTGAAAACCATCTCCTCTCTTAGCTTCAAGGACATCGATCTTTTGGTTTTTCTAATAACCTTTCCAATAACTTTCCTGACAGCTTCATGTTGGAGAATCCAGGGCTAATTCATCAGTCCTTTTGCCCTTTTTTGTCGACATTCTATTCCTATGGCTGCTAATGACTCTTAAATTTCTCATTGGATCTCTCAGCTGCCTATTCTTAATGCTGACTTTCTTGTTTTATTTATGAATCTTAAAGTAACATGTCCACAGTGGACATGATAATTTCTCCTTATGAAACCTGGATGTATGTCTTATCTCAGTAAATAACATAATCATTTATACACTTTCTCAAGCAAAAAACAAACAAACAAAAAAACAACAACAAAAAAACAAAACAAAACAAAACAAAAAAAACTCTGGGGGCTTTCTTTATTGGTTCCTCTCCTATATCCCCCCTATCCAAAATATTAGGAAGTGTTGTTAATGTCACCATCAAAATAAATCTAATATTCACCTCCTTGTCTTCCTATCCAGCCCCACTACTGTAATTCAGAACACATCTGGGTGAACTTTTGCCATAGTCTCTTTCTGGTCTGTAGATTTCTACTCTTACCCTTCACACTCTAAACTGTGAATAATCTGTACCTGGTTCATCTTTTTTTTAAAAGCCATGAGTTAGACCTTGTCATACCTCATACAATTCTTCCTTTGGCATCTTGTGGAAATTTGAATATAATCTAACATCATGCATATGGCCTAGAAACCTTATGTACCCCCATTAACCACATTATAAGCAACTCTTATTCTGGTTCTTTTTTTTTTTTTTTTTAAGATTTTATTTATCCATTTGAGAGAGAAAAAGTGAGAGAGAGCATGAGAGGGGAGAAGGTCAGAGGGAGAAGCAGACTTCCTATGGAGCTGGGAGCCGGATGCAGAACTCAATCTCAGGACTCCGGGATCATGACCTGAGCCAAAGGCAGTTGCTTAACCAAGTGAGCCACCCAGGCGCCCTTATTCTGGTTATTACGCTCCAATCACACTGGATTCTGTATGTCTTTTAAATACACCAAATCGTTTCCCATCCCAGCAGAGATCATTTGCATTGTCTGGAAGGTATTGTTTGGGTTCATTACATAGCTGTTCCTTTCTTAAACTTCATGTGTCATCTTAAATGGCACCTATTTGAAAAAGGCATATATTGTCCTGCCTCCTTTGTAAACAGCTGTCCCCCCTTATCTGTTTTTCTCTATCACTGAACTCCTTACAATTTCTGCAGAGAACACATTTGTAATTTCAAAGTTATTTGTGTGTTTACATATTTATTTTTTGTTCTCATTATACAGAGGATTTCATGGTGGCAAGAATTCCGTCCTTTCAGCATCAAGTATCTTCTAGAATTTATTTATTGTATAGATGAAGAATGATACACTATTATGGATTTGAAATAACTCATGTTTATGAACAACTTACTTCCTTTAAGTGTCTAAAGTCAGAGATGATATCATACATTTCTTTGCACTTCCACAAGGCATCTAGCTGTGCTATACACATTAGAACAAAATCATTATTGACTGTTTTAAATTCACATTCATACATATAGTTAACGACTCACACATTTTATACCAAGTCTTCTCATTTATTTCTCTTTATCTAGGATTTTCTGCCACAGAGTCAGCACCCATTTTCACTGGTTGGGCTAAAATGAACAATGTAGAACTAATAAATATAACAAACTAGTTAATTTAATTCCCCCTTTGTTATTGCCAATTTGGAAGCAAAACGTAAATTCTAATTTCATTGAATTTTTATAGGAGAAATAAATTAGTAACATTCTCCTCAAACACAATAAAGAAATCCACATGGTTTCTATTTTTACATTGCCTTTCCTCATAATTTTAAGCTACCCACAACAATTCAGTCTAACAATCTGTGTGCTTTTTCCTCTGGGGAACTTGCTAAATTTGCAATTGAGATAAGCAATCAATGCTCACCTCTGCTAAACTGTACATAAATATTATTTCAAAAGGAAATTCCTTAGAGGAACTCCTTTATGGAATGTAACTTCATTAGTAAGTGATGATTACTCTATTGTAGGTTTTCTCCCACCAAGCTAATTTGGAAACTGTTAATTGTCTTGCATTTCTTTTATATGGTAAAATGAATGATACTCCTGTGTGAGAATCGACCTGATTATAATTATGCTTTCCATGAGTTAATGGTATTGACTTCATTCGACTTTCATGTTCACATTAGTCTATTTATTATAGAATATTTACAGAATTGAATTGGAATGGAATTTATCCTCATCTCTACTTTGTTTCTTTAGCTTTCATAGGTCTTGTAACAGAGAAAAAAAAGTATTAAAGGAAAAGATCTCAGTACTCTTTCAACTTTGCTCAGTGTTTGCACAAATTCTTTTCACCACTCCTATGAGTTTACATACAGGTTTTCTTTTTATCTTTCTTTCTTTTTTTTTTTTTTTTTTTCCTAAAAAGGCAATTACAAGATCTACCTCTTGGTTCTCATTAGAAAATTTGATTTACTCACTAGTGAAAGTTTGTCCGCTACTCATTTTTGTTTATTTGCTTGGTAAACTCTGAATTTTTCCTTCAAAATACATTAGTAATATTTTACAAAATATCAGAGTACTATAGAACTTTTGATATAAAATAGACTTTAAGGAATATAAACTAAATTTTATAGATAAGGAAACTGAGGCATGGAAAACTTAAGTAACTTTGTTTAATCCACACCACTAAGGTCACAGAATCATAATGCTGGAAAATGTTAGGTTTGATCGCAGACCGATTGAGTGTAATAAAGGCACCAAGGCAAGCGAGCATTCGAGGACCGGCTTTATTGCAAGCACCCTTGGGCGAGGTTCCGCGACTCTGGGGGAAAGAGAGTCGGGAAGTCGCACGTGGAGCAGAGAGGTAGGGGCTTATATGGGGTTCCGCTGGTGAAGTCCGGAGAGGAGGTACTGAGACCTTGTCGAGTTTTCCTAATAAGGGCCGAATTCAGCTGCAGGGTTCCTCATTGGTTCGTCGGTGGGAGGAGAAAGGTTTTGGTCTCCCCTTTGAGTTTGTTTCCCAGGTCTGATGCGGTCGTTGTCGCAGGAGGGTGATGGCGGGAACCGCGGCCATCTTAGGTGTCCGTCATTTTGAATGGTTCTCCCCTCTCTCGCCTGACCCCAACAGAAAACACCAAGAGGAAGAGTTCATCTGTTTTCTTATCCCAAAATCATCTTGGATGGCAATGTTATTATTTGAGAAGTAGTCATGGGGAATGTGAACCAAATTTTTTAACTAAAATATAATTGATAATTTTACAATTTCAAATTAAAATTTGTTAAGCTGATAGTGAATTTTCCCCAAGACTAATTTACCCATTGTAAAATGTTTGCCACCGATGAACAATGAACCAGAGAAATTATGAAATTATATCTCCAATATTTCTTTTGACTTGCTGTACTAGTTTTCTATTGCTATGCAGCAAATTACCAAAATTTTAGTGGCTTAAACAACATGGATTTACTATCTCACTGTTTCTATAGGAAAGGAATCTGGTACTTTTTTGCTGATCTTGTCACCTACCTGAAATCAAGGTATTAGTCAGTGCTGTGATCTCACCTGTGGCTCAAGAAACTCTTCCAAGCTCTATGATTGTTAACAGAATTCAGTTCCCTGTGGTTGTAGGACTGAGACTCCTGCTTTCTTCATGTTGTCAACCAGGGCTATTTTCAGCTCTTACAGACCTACCATCATTTCCTATCATATGGCCCTTTCCACCACTTTCAGTTTGCTCCTTTAAAATCAGTAGGAGAATCTATGCTGCTGTTCCTTGACTCTTTAATGTGCTCCACTGATGGGATCAGACAATGCATTATTCTAAGTGAGATAAGCTAGATACAAAGAGGCAAATACTATATGATCTCATGTATCTGTATAATCTAAAAAAGTCAAACTGGTAAATCACAAAGTAGAACAATGATTCCCAAAGGGCTGAGGGTTGGGGGAAATGAGGAGATGTTGGTCGAAGGATACAAATGTTCAGTTATAAGATGAATAAATCCCGGGGATCTAATGTACAACAGGGTATTATAGTTAATAATACTGTACGGTATACTTGAAATTCATCAAGAGTGTAAGTCTTTAAGTGTTCTCATCACACACACACAAAAACCAACTATGTAAGGTGATGGATATGTTAACTTGATTGTAGTAAGAATTTCACAATATATACATATATCAAATCATCACATTGTACATCTTTAAAAAACCACAATTTACCATCTAAATGTATATAATTTTTGTCAGTCATACCTCAATCGAGATATAAAAAAGGAATACAGTAACCCTTCTGAACATAAAAATCTTTTTTAAAATTAATTACCTTTTATAGTCTGTAAAATGCACTGAAGGTCCATTTCTGATTTTTTTTCTCTTCCTAGGAATAACAGCCAGAATATTTGGACTACATCTCTCTCTGAAGAGAGGAATAACATCAGGAAGAAATATATTATTAAAAATTTTATAAGAATATCAGAAAGAAAAGCACAGTGAAGAAATATCACAAAGAAAATGAAATTCAGAGAAATAAATGAATTCTAAATCTATCTTTGCCTGAGGACATATGTAGATTTTAAGAAATTTGAACTTTCCATTAAGTGAGACTAGGTTAAATCAAAGCATAAAAAACTGAAAGCAGTGAGTCCCAAAAATTACCTTTCCCACGATGCACTGGGATCTCAGAGAACAACGCCCTCAAGATGAAACTGAGAAATGAAGAAACTGCTTTCTCACAGAATTTTGTTTGGACAGTCTAGGAAATCTTAAGCCATGGAATTGGTTTGAATTGGTTGTAGGTCAATATTGTTTGTGCGTTCTTGGGTAAAATCAGTCACTATACATTCTAGAGGAAAGCAAATGTCAACCCAGCTCTCCCATTAAAATAAAACTTTACAGAGGATCAGTGCAAATTTGGAAAAGAAATGTAGATGTTATGGGAATGAAAACATTTGATAACTGGGAGACTATTAAACTCCGCTAAAGAGAAAATTAGTTAACTGAATAATAGATGAGAAGAAATTGTCTAGAAACTGATAAAAAATACAAAAGAGATACCACATATAATATATATAATATAGACCATATATATGTAAAAGTAAAATTGTCAAATAGCTAATGAGTTTCAAAATGAAAGGAAAGTGAAAATATGGTAGTGATGTTATTTTAAAAGACAATAAATGACTATTTTAGAGTAATGAAAAAACAATGATGTACAAAAATATCTCAAATAGAAACATTGTAATTTAAAAAAATATGCAAAAGATAGCATCCTCAATGCTGCAAGAAAATAATAGATGGTATATTTTAGAGAGGAACAGAGGGATAGATAACTTCTCAACAGTAAAAATAAGAGTCAGGAGACAGTGGAAATATATCTTCACTATGCTAAAAGAAAGTAACTGCCAGACGAGAATTTCATAATAAATAAAAATATATTTTAGAAAGCAACTTCAGTATAAGGGCAAGAAAATGACATTTCATCACAAACAAAAACTAAGAAAATTTGTCATCCGCATAGTCACAATCAAGAAAATTCTAAATAATCTATTGAAGTTAAAAGAAAATTGATCTCAAATGTAAGGTCTGAGAGGCAAAATAAAACAAAACAAAACAAAAAACAAATAAAGTGATAAGTGCATGGGAAAATAGAAATAAAGATTATATCAATCCATACTATTAATAATGTGTGGTGTTAAGTTAAATAAGGTAGATTCAAAATGCATGACAATAATCAGTTTTCCTTTTCTTTAACATCACATACATTGTTATGAATTTAAACAATCTGTATTTATGTTTTCTGATACATTCATTATTTCTTTTATTTTTATTTCTTCAGACAAATAGATAACACAAAAGAAGCTGGTAGATTTAAAACCAAATATCTGAATTGTTACATTAATTACAAATAGACAAAATGCTCTGAGGCAGATGGAGTCCCCCAGGCCTCAGCCCCTTCCTGTCTGCTGCTCTCCATTGCTCCTGCAGAGACGGAAGAAAAGACCAAATGGTTGGCCGGTTTGGTTAAGACAAGAAAACAAGTCACGGGGGATGATTTAGCACTCTCCTGAGACGCTTCCATATAGATTACACTTCCGCATAAAGGGGGACAATTGGCCCTGAGAGACTGTGAAAACGTCCTGTTACCATCCCCCATCACCCGTAACCATAAAAACTCACCCTTAACCCTGCCTGGTGCTCAGCCTTTGGGAAACGATCCCGCTGAGCCCGCAGGCAAAAATAAAGCTGTGTTCTTCCAGATTTCGGTGTGCCGCTTGAGTTTCCTTGGTCGCTTCGGATTTTCCGCAACAACTCAAGTAAAAGAAACCATAGTCGTAACCTAATATTGTGGCTCTTATAGGAAACCCACATAGATTATGAAGATAAAAATGTTAAAAATAAAATGATGGAGAAAAATTTCATGAAAATTACCTTTATATATAGTATAGTTATATTATTACTTAGACAAATCAACTTTAAATCAGAGGGAATTAAAGAGAATTACCTCATAACAATAATTGTTTACTGTTATTTCCTCAGGAAGATAGAAATATTTAATTTTTGTACATACCAAATAATGTATGCACCTAACAATATATAGAAAAAAACCTGACTAAACCATAAGAAATAGAAAGCCCTCATATTGGGAGATTTTTAAATACTTCTCTCCCTGTAAGTGACAGAACAAGCAGATAAAAGGATATCATTAAATATCTAATGTGTAAGTATATGATGAGCAAATTTGGCCTAAGAAATAATTGCAAAATAGCATATCCCACATCTGAAAAATACAAATTATTATAAAGCACACCAATATTTTTTTAATGACCACATACTAAAACATGCAGCAATTCTCAAATAAAAGTTTCAAAGAGTCAAAAACATGCATAGTAATGTCTGACTACAATGAATTAATCTGGAGTACAATGGTAAGATATAACAAAACAGTTACTATATGTTTGATAATTACAAGTATACTTCTACATAAATCAGGTGCCAAAAAAGAAATAAAAACAAAAAGGAAATTAAAGAGAAATTTAAATAGACATATGAAAGTATTTCATAAGCACAAAATATGGATCTGCTGAGGCATTTTTTAGAGAAAATTAGAAACCGGAAGAATTTAATGAACTAAAATAAAGCCCTACAAATACAAAATACAATGAATCTATAAGTAGTTTCTTTGAAATTCATTTGAAATGTTATTAATAAAATTACTAAGTCTTTAGTGAAGTCAATCACGGAAAAGAAATGAGAAAAAGCAAAATAACCATAACATGGATTAAACAGGAACATGAATGAGAGCCACATAGATATTTAAAGATAATAGGGCTTACCTCAGCCAGATGGCAGAATAAGGAGTCCTAGAACTCATTCTTCCACGGAAATAAGGATTTAACAATGATATACGGAACAAAGTACCTTTACGAAGTTTCTAAAATCCAGTTAATGCCTTTCAATACCTCGGGTGCTTTCCAAGCACAAAGCTGAGGAAACTCACACTGAAATGGGTAGGAAGAGTGATTTCACTTTAGGGACATCAGCTCCTTCCGCCAAGCCATCATAGCTCAGTGCCAGAAGAGAACCTCAGGCTTGTGACTTCTTTCTCAGGGAAGAAAAGAGAAGAATGGAGGACACATCAAATGTTCTGGTTGTTTGGAGGACTGTTCAGGGAGTTTATCACCCTAGATCTGCCTTATGGAAATGCTAAAAGGAGTCCTTCAAGTTAAAACAAAAGGATGCTAAAAAGCAACAACAAAAAAGCATATGAAAGTATACAGGTCCCTGATAAAGGTAAATATGTAGACAAATGCAGACTATTAATACACTATAATGGATTAATATTCAAAATAGAAAGGGAGCTCCTTCACCTTGAGCAAAACCAAAATAACCTAATTAAATAACAAACGAAGGACTTTAAAAGACATTTCTTGAAAGAAAACATACAAGTGAATGATGGGTGTATAAAGAGATGCTTCATGTCACACCACCAGGGAAATACAAATTCAAAGGATTTTTAATTAGGATCACAAAGATACATCTGCACTCCCATGTTAATCGTGGCATTATTCACAATATTCAAGAGGTGGAAACAACCCAAATGTCCATGAACTAATGACTGTATAAAGAAAACATGTGGTGTACCTACAATGGGATATTTTTCAACTTCAAAAAGGAAATCCTGTTATGTGCTACAACATGGATTAATCTTAAGGACATTATGCTAAGTGTGATAAGCTAGGCACAAAACAAATATTGCTTGATTCCTTGAGGTATCCAAAGTAATCCAACTCAAAGAAATAGAAAGTAGAATGGTGGTTGAGGGAACTGGGGGAGGGGAAATGAAGAGTTGGTTGTCAACGGATATAGTTTCAGTCGTGCAAGAATAAAAAGTTCTAGAGATTTGCTGTACAAGGATGTGCTTATAGTTAACAGCACTGAATTATATACCTAAATTTGAAGATAGTAGGTATCACTTTATGTGTTTTAAACATAATTTTAAAAAGATAATAAAAATACTATGAGCAATGTATGCAACAGTTTTAAAATTTGGGAAAAATGAGTGAATTCTTCCAAATGAATTATTAAATTATTAAATGTCATTTAGATTATTTAAAAATTAAAACATAAATTACCTCATAAACCAAATTAAATCAGTATTCAAATATCTTATCTCAATGTGACTCAAGGCAATATAGCTTCCCTACCAATTCTAGGATTAGAAAGCGAACGATTTTAATTTATTGTATCAACAGATTGACAGACTTTAAAAATCATTTGGTTGTTTAATAAATTGAAAGAAGCATTTGATGAAATCATTAAAACAAAGAGCTCTCAGAAAACTAGAAATAGGAAAGAATTTCCTTAATCTTTTAAAGAAGAAAATAAATAAAATAAAATAATTTCCATAAAAGAAAGAAAGTTTTTAAATGGAGCAGATGCAATGAGAGGAATCAAGATCAGGGATGATTGCTTCTGGAATGGGCACTTTTCTATTTGTTAAGATGGTTACATGTGTTTTTGCTTTACAATTTTTTGTTGGGTTGAATATTTCTATTTTATATATGTGTACTATGTTTTTCAATAAGAAAGTTAAAGTAAGTTTTCATATCTATTTTACATAAGTAATCCATATTTGCTGTCGGAACATAATAAGTGAAAGAATTCAAAAAGACAAAGTAAAAAAAAAACACAATAATATTCTTTCCACATTAATGTACCAATATCAGTTACCACATTTCCTTTGGGATATTGTTGATGTATATAACCATACAAAGGCATGTGAATTTCAAAAAGAAATTCTATTGTATGTACTCTGAATTAGGAGTATAGTATGAATATTTAGCACATTCATATAATTCAATATCGACATTTTTAATGGATATATCATATGATATATTACTAGTATAATTGCCATGCACAGTGTGATATTATGTGATTTCATATATATTACCAAATTGCACTCCAAAAGTTTTTGTTAATTTATGTCCCAACTGTATCTATATATATCTATATATTTTTACCTATATCTGTAGCAAATGCTCATTTTGCCACATACTTTTTGACACTCAGTATTATTATTCTTTTTAAAATTTACATATGTGAGATGTAAACATGACTTTATTAGTTTTTATTAGCATTTCTTTGATTTGTCATGAGTTAGGACACTAGTTTCACATATTTATCCATTTGTATTTCTTATGATGTGCTTGCTGATTCCCTTTCCCCTCTTTATTTCTTTAGAGTGTGTTGGATGAGAAACTGCCCTGATATTATGATAGTCCCTAAGTCACAGCCAGAGAAGCTGTGCTATGAGTCATGGAACTGACCAAATTAAAATGCTTAAGTCGCACAGTTTATTAAATCAATGAAAAGCTCACAGTGAGAAGCAAGGGGAAAGCAATGAAATTAATTGACATATTCAGGGTAGATAGCAAGCAGAGAAGGTTGAAGGGTATACCAACTGGGTCCTGACATACGTAATAGCTGTGTGTCCTGTCTCTCTTTTTGCCACATCAGTTTTTCCTACTGATAATGTAATTTAGAAAAATGGTGTGGAGCAAGCCACAAGGAATCCTAATCTGACAGAGATTGCCTGAGTCTAATGCACATGTGCTCTAACATAGAGCATGACAAGTATGTAGCCACAGTTGTGGCTTACAAATTCAGCTACTAAATAGCCATGGGTTTTATTTGCATATTTTGGGGGTAGAGAATATGTGCGGCCAGAAGAACATGATGTTGGGTATCACAAAGCGGGTGCCAAATGTGAGTTGCCTGGCAGAAGTATGATCATGATTCAGTCTTTCTAGCACTTTCTATCTACAATCAGCACTTCCATTTCTGTTTATTCTAACTTTAGTATCCTTTATAGATTACTAACTTCTACTTAATGCACCTGATAATTCTGTTCTCTCTCACACATGTATGTTACTTACTTATCTGTATTAACATATTCTATGTATTGAGTCCATATCTCACATGCTTCTAGCTTACTTAATATATATGCTCAACATTCAGTCCTTACAATATCTCTATAAGTTGTTCTATTATTCCAATCCTTTTTTTTTTTAAGATTTTTAAAGATTTTATTTATTTATTTGACAGAGAGAGAGAGAGAGATCACAAGCAGGCGGAGAGGCAGGCAGAGAGAGAGGTGACAGCAGGCTCCTTGCTGAGCAGAGAGCCTGATGCGGGGGCATGATCCCAGGACCCTGAGATCATGACCTGAGCCTGGGGCAGACGCTTAACCCACTGAGCCACTCAGGTGCCCCTCCAATTCTTTCTAATGAGATTTAGAGACCAGTAAAACTGTCTAAGTTCTCTCCTACAGGAAGGAGGAAAACTGGTATTTGGATCCAGTTTGTCTGACTCTATTCACGACGATGACCATTTTACCAAACTATTTCCATGTGGATAAAGAATAAAGATTTGAGACATTATTCTATAATTTATTGACATCATTTCTTTATTTGTGACATCTGCATTAGCGCTTTATAAGGAGTTATGTTCATTCAGGTAATTCATTCAAGCCACTTGTCTCCATAGATACACTCATGAACTATAGTTTGATACACTTGGAGAGCACTTTCTTATTATCCCACATTTCCTGTACTATTCCTTTTTGCCACTCAAGTGCCGGCTTATTAGTCTTTTATAGTACAGTCTTCTATAGTACAGTATATTAGTACTTATGTAGTACAGAAATATAATTAGAGAATTTAGAAAGACACAGCCATTGACATCAGAATTCTATATTTCTGTGACTTCAATGACACAACATAAGTTAATAGAAAATATCACAAGAAATGTAGAAAAGTATGTTATGAGAAGAAATGCTAAGGAAGCCTGAGACATCCCAGAATTATCCCAAGTCTGCTGAAAACAATACTGAAAGGGGAAAAAATATCATCACTTTTGAATTGCATTAAATTCTATGATCCTCATAGTTGTTTGCACACTGGAGATTGTGTATGATGATGAAAGAGTGGGTGGCTCTGTCGGTTAAGCATCTGACTCTTGGTTTTGGCTCAGGTCATGATCTCAGGGTTGTGAGAGAGCCCCATGGAGGGCTCTGTGCTCGTGGGGAAGCTGTTTGAAAGATACTCACCCTCTGCCTCTCCCTGAACTCTAGAATAAATAAATAAATCTTAAAAATAAAAAGAAAGAAAGAATTAAATACAAAATCTTAAATTAAAAGTGTAATGCATAAGAATAGTGTTGAGTCTGTTTGCATAGCTTTTACTTCCTAGATTAGAATCTATTTCAAGGGTTAGGGACACACATACAAATTGAGTGGGGAGAAAATTAATTTCATCTGTTTTTATCCTAACACAAGAGCGATAAATAAGTGTCATCATAATTTATATAGTTCACTTACATGAAAAAAGAAGAGCTGGAGTAGTCAGCAAATGTGTCCTCAAGGAGATGACAAGGCTGCACTGTATAAGACAAGATGGAGGACATTTAGGTGACAGAGAATGAGTGTGAAGTAGAGATGGCATTTATGATAAGAGGAAGGAGAACCCCCAAACATGGAACCATTCAAATATTCCACATATTTATGGATGCCTACAATATATCAAATTAATACAGTAAGTTCTGGAAACACAAGAAAATGAAATATGGCTTTACTTCTCAATAATTTATGTCTACCTGGAAAAGCTTACATGTTTAATATGGCATAAGTGAAATTATGGAAATATCACAGAATAGGGAGACACAGAAAGGAAAAATTACTTAGGTTTGGGTATGACAATATAGTCCTCAAAGAGGTGCAAAACTTTGAACTGTGTTTTGGAAGAAAAAAATAAACAAGGAAATGCTAGGTAGGCAGAAGTTCCTAGGGAAATGTAAGAGCATGTGTGCTTATTGAGAAAATGAAAAAAATTAATATGCTTTTATCATGGGTTATGTGTGTGGTGGAAAAGAGAGGAAAAAAGGACAGAACGTGCAATAAAGTTGAAAGGTGCCAAAGTCCATAGAGTTTATATTATACAAAAAGAAAATTAGAATTTATTCTGTAGAAAATGGGCAAACTATTAAAGAATGACTGGCAAAAGAAATTCATGATCAGATTTTAATTGCAGAAAGATTACTCACAAATATAGTAGAAATGATCAGAAGAAAGCAAAATGGAATTAGGGAGACCAGTAGGAGATGGGTGCTCTAGAGATTATAAACAGGAGACATGAAAAACCTGAAATGAAGTAATAGTAAAGGGACTAAAAAGGAAGACTACAACTGAGAGATATTAAAAGGAAGTATTACCACAACACTATTGTCTTGGGAGAAGGAATTATATATAGATAATTCCCAAGATTCAGTTTGAAATTCTGTCTAGACTTCGGGGCCATTCATCAAAATAAGGCAAGAAAGGAAGTTGGGAGGGGAGGAGATAGGGAATTTATTCAGAATTTCTTATATTAATTTTAGGTACTAATAGAAAATTCATAAAGAGCCAACCATAGGTAGAATATGATTTGGGGCTACAAATTTAGATTTATAAGTTATAATGTATGATAGCAGAAGACTTATCTTGGGTTGGTCTTGGAGAACATGCAGATTACATGGAGAAAACAGATGAGAACCCAGAGTAGAAACTGAGAAATAGCCAAAAATAGCCACACTTTACTAGTGGGCGAGGGATGAGAAGCCAGTTCATTACACTGGGTTGCAGGAATCAAGACTGCAGGGCCTGTACATCAGTGCCCTTCCAATGGCATGGGATTCAATTTACCAATAGGCATGGTCCCTTTATGCAAGCAGCACAAGTTGAAATGTGAGAACATAAGGAAGAAAGCAGCTATCTGGGTACAGACTGAATACAGCAAGTGGACAATCTATCATCGAAGTCTAACCCTGGTAGTTGAAAAAGACTTCTTTGAAGATATATTTCAAGTCAGCCTTGAGGGTTAAGCAGCATCTAGAAAGTCTAGAACAATGCTGGAGTTGACGCAAGAGTTGTGTTGACAGGATGAATGAAGTAGGAGATCTTTGGCAGGAGGAAACTGGAGTTCTGGTAGAATGCGAAAAGAAGGGTATGAAATCAGGTGGGAGTTTATATCCCAGGACATGCTTCTCAACAATGATGGTTAACAGGACAATTATCACCTGTGGATTATCTTCAGATGACAAATTTCCTGCTCCTGAAATATGCTCCAAACACTAAATTTTATATTCATTATAGGCAGTCATTTAAAAAACTATGAGGAAAAGACTTTTAAAAAGCAGGATATTCCACACAGAGATTAGAGAGAAAGAGAGACAGTAAATATTTTATTTTTTAAGATTTTATTTATGTATTTATTTACCTATTTACTTATTTATGTATTTATAGAGAAAGGCATGCATGAGTGAGCAGGGGGAGGGGCAGAGGGAGAGGGAGAAAGAATCTCTAGCAGACTCAGGCCAGAGTGCTTAGCCCAATGCAGGGCTTGGTCTTTCGATCCTGACATCATGACCTGAACCAAAGTCAACAGTCAGATGCTTAACCTACTGAACCACCCAGGCACCCCAAGACAGTAAATATTTTAAATGAGTATGGGTATTACCAACTATTCCACCTAATGATAAGGTATATTTTAAAAATATATACTATGAAAATTGTTAGACTCAGGCATTTGCTTAAAACTTCATGAACACCCTCGTGTAAACCTAATTTAAATTGAATATTTGTGTTGAAATTTGCAACTTTCATTACAAATGGTTTACATTATTTGAGGGCTGATCAGAAATTATGATCACAAACCAATAAAAATTATAATTTTTGTTTCAAAATAAAATGATTAATATTGTAGTTTCTGTGTGAGGACTACTGAATTTTCACTGAAATGCACTGATAAAATGTAGGCATCCCAGGATTAACCACCACTTGTCAGTGGGAAACTGCTATTCACATTTTGAAAACATTTTGTAGCAAAAGTAATACTGAGGGCTTTTTGGGAACAAGAGGGCATTTATCACAGCTGTCTACTTTGTAAATCAGTACCATGTTATTTGGAAGAGATTCATTCAGAATTTTAAAGAATTCTTATGATTTAAAAACTAACAAACTTTTTAATGCTTTATGAAAGGAGAATTCACCAATCAAATTAGTCCTTTAAGCAAGATTATCAGGAGGGACTTCATTCATTTTGGAAAGCAGCACTGTTTTCAAATCATAATGTAACATTTTTTACAGTATGAGAAGTATCTTTTCCTTACTCCCCAGTTTCCATGAGGCGGAATTTTCTCTTAGCAGTACTTTTGGTTTCTTTCTGTCCTTTTTTACTCATATTATCTCTAAAGAGGCAAACTAATAAAATGATCAGAAAACTTGAGAAAAATAATGTATCAGTGCAAGCCAGTCCCCAGGATGACCTCAGCTGCTCTTGCTTCAGGGCAACAGCTCAGCAAAGGGAAACTTGTTCCCATCCGGCACCCACAAACACTGGGTAATTCTGTTGTTAGCAAGCAGCTCCACTTGGCTCTCATGGTGTGCTTTATCCTAGCCATCATAAATAATAAATGCTATTTTGTTGGACTTTCAATTGTTTTATATTATTTCTCAAATTAATCACTATTCAGTCAGTAAAGAAATATGCTACTTATTGGACAATGACTAGAACAAACTGACACATAGAGATAAGATGATAATCATCCAGAATTTTCCCGCTTATTGAAAGAAACGCTGGGAAATATTTCAATATTTGGTTAGTTATTAATTTACATTATTACTGTATTTAGCTAACAATACAAAAATAAATTATTTTCTAATTGCTTGAATCCCAGTTATTGTGGTTCTTCGAGTTGAAGCCAGCGCAGAGAAGTTGGGATGTTTGGTAACTCCTCTGTGTTTCTATGATCTGAGAAATTAAGAAAATGTTGTTATAGGGCTTCATCTTTCTAAACTGTGGGAATTGTGGGTGCAATTTTAGAATATCTGGCTAAAATGATTGTCTGAACAAATCTTTGAATTTCAAAGTGAATAATGGATCAAAAGCAGACTTGAAACCAAATAACAGATTAAAGACAGGACTTGTTTTCAAAAAAAGTAATATGAATAGCTACAGAGTATGCTGTCAGATTTTCTCTAAGGTTTCAGAAGAACAATCACTGTGTGTGTGCTTTTTTTTTTTTAATCTGTGATTAGCCAGTTCAATTCCATTTTTTTCCAGGAACTGTGAAGATAAGGTGTATAGCTGCAATTGAAAAGGTCCAAAATAAACTTAACTACACAATATACAGAGTATAAGTTAAGAAGAATAAATGAAATGGAAAATGGGAGTTAAGAGTCTCCGACCTACACATTTCAGGTGCACCTGTGTGAACCAAGGTTTATACATACACACATAACACATACATTATATATATATTTACACATATGTATACATATAAAAATTGATATATATGTCGAAGAAGAGATACTCAATGTATTTTTAAGTAGTTTGTGCTTAATATAGCCAACAAATCTATTGAAAAGCATGTTTGTGCACAGAACAAAGAGTAATCAGATATTTATCCTTTTCATTCAAGAATTTATCATCTTATGCAAGGCAAAATCCAGACAGGACGAAGGAAAACAATAGAAGAGTAAAAGGATATAAATAATACTATAATTTGATGAAGGACATGAAAGAAATAGAATGTCAGATAATATTCAGTGCTTTATACACTCCCAGTAAAATATACTTGTACAAGCAGAAATAATGACAATTAAAATCCATAAACTCCAAGCAAAATCTCTGTCCTCATTGTGCTATGCAACCAGATGCAGACCTAGGAAAAAGTGGCCAATATTTTTCTTGTTATCTCGCCAATCAGGAAAAAAAAAAAGACGCATTTCCAAATTTAACGTGCTGTATGACTTTGTGAATGCCCCTTCAAGCTGCCAGTCTTCTTGCCAGTGCAACAGCAGTAGCATTTACCAACAGGAGTATGGACTTATTTCAAGCCCAGGTGTCGAGCAATTTGAAATGCATGAGTTACTTGTTGTGAAACAATCATTCCCTCTGAGGCTCATATTGTCCTCATCACTCCATGAACTATGCACATGGTGAATATGCATTTACTTGCTTTCCTACATGCAAATTTCCAAGAAGACTAGAATAGTGCTGTCTCTCTTTAACAAGTTCTTGCTGTGGGAATCGGGAAGGCAAGCTGCAAGAAAGGAGGAGGGCACTAGATATGAAGATTGTCCTAAAAGTGTCCCAATTAGGACATCATAGGTGAGCAACATCAATCCAACAGATGGTCTCTGACTTCAACAAGTACATGATTTAGCATTAATTAAGGATTCCCATACAATAGAAATAAACTGAGAAATTTCAAGCTGTAAACACAGTGGAACTCCTAGGGTGTTCTTCCAAGGAATTTTTACTATTTCTTAGCTGATTGTCATTTTCAGCTGTTTTCTTCTCTGTAACAGAACAGCAAAGGTCATTATGAATAATGCCTTTAATGTGTCTAACTTGGTTTTATTTGGAAACAAAGGTTATAAAATAATTTCTAATTTTTTTGGATCTTGTAGTAGACTCTAATATCATCTCCCCAGGGGCAAATTAAAATGATACTTGTACAGATACAAGTCTCCCAAATGATGGATTCATAATTATTTTCTAATGTTGTACCAGTATCTAAAGTAAGAATGATAGAAGGCTTAATTTAATAATTTAAGTTAATTTTAGCAATATTATAATCAACAGTGAGAAATATATTTGGAAAATATGAATTGACCATGGCCTACCTATTCTATGGCCATAACAGGGAAATTCTATAGCTGAAATCATACCTTTTTTTTTTCCAAGAATAAGCAATTTATGGTGGAAAAAAACAAACCAATTCATTTGATGGGTCAGAATTAATAAAGTGATTAGGTTTTTTGATAGAAATATGACTTATGGATTCGAACAGTCTAGAATCCAATAATGATTCTACAACTCACTAGCTTTATTGTTTTGGCAAGTAAGTAACTCTGTGCCTTACTCTTCTCATCTGTAAAATGGAAATAATAACTGTTTCTACATTACAGAGTTTTTGTGACAGCTATACTTGTTAACACTTTTAAACTGATAACCATAATGTCTGGAATATAGTAAATGGTCATTTATATTTGACTATTATAACTAATATTATTTTGTTTAATTCACACTTATCTCCAGTACATTTAGGAAAATAGAAGAAAGTTTAAGTATACATAAGAAGGAAAGAAAGATATCTAAAGTAAATTTATAAATAAAATTTATAATTTTATTTAAAAATCCCATCCATACAGTTACAAGGACATTTGAGAAATAAAAATAATATAAAGTATTTCAAAATAAGCCATCGATAATATACATTTATAAGGCCTCTAATACTGTTCATTTAAATTTTTGTCAAAAAACTGCCTTATGACTCCCAAGAAGTTTTAAGAAATACGTTGAACACATTTCTGTATACATGGATATATAAATAAAAAGCTTTTTTGGAAAGCTATACACTAAAAATTGGCCCATAAAGTGAGTTTCTGGAGTGAATATTTTTATGACTAAGGTATAAGGACTGTACTTTAATTATAGCAGCAGGAATAGTGCTGGCCTCATGCATTTAGTAAACATTTTTCCTAAGAAAGTATTCACCAGTTGGAAAAAATAGATCCATGTTAAAAGATACATGGTCTTATGAAAATAAGATGCTAACAGAATTTTCAGTGCAAATTAAGGCTGCTTCTAAAACGAGGAACAATAAGCAGCATATTTGCAAGCATAAAAAGAATTTTGAATTGCATCTGCTGCTTTGTTTGCAATTATAATACAACAGTCATTCATCCCATTATAAAGGAGCTCGTGAGCACTGTAGCTCCTTATTGGTGTTATGAGACAAACAAAAAAATTGCATATTGTATGTTAAGCCTGTTCATTAAATATCTGAATCCCACCCCCCCAACTCAAGCTGTACTTTAAATGTTCCAAATAGTAGGAGGAAATTGTCCTTACTCTCCAAACACATCATGAGTATTTCCAGGAATTGCTTCTTACTTAGACTTTGTGAAATTACAATAGAAAGAGAAATGTTGATTCTCCAACACAGGCAATTTTCTCAATTTTTTAAATTGAAAAATATCTTCTAAAGCATATTTTAGAAAAGAAGTTTAAAGTCTGAGTTTTATAAGGGTGGGTTATTTAGGTCTCTGAAGGTTGTTCTTTTTTAATTAATAGTTCAGCATTATTTATTCTGTACTAGCAGAAACTGCTGGATAATGTATTTTTTATTGACTTATACTTAATGAGAGAAATGAGTGTACACAATAATCATTGAGGTTGATGGTTGTCACTTTCTACTAATCACAGCCTTAAAAAGGACATATTCCTGGGGTGCCCGGGTGTCTCAGTCAGTTAAGCGTCTGCCTTCTGCACAGGTCATAATCCCACCATCCTGGGATCAATCCCCACATTGAGTCCCACATAGGGCTCCCTGCTCAGTCGGAAGCCTGTTTCTCTCTCTCCCTCTGTCTGTCTCCCTACTTGTTCTCTCTATCTCAAATAAATAAATAAAATCTTAAAACAAAAAAAAAAAATAGGACATATTCCTGAATCTGTTTTTGTGGGTCTCTTTGTCATGAGCCTTCATCCATGTCATATGTGAAGAAAACTGACCTTACAGAAAAGTTAAATTTCTACTTGTGATCATTCTTACTGAGAGATGGTGAAGGTCAGAGTTGGCATGTAGACACAGAAAAGGTAGGAAATGCTCTTGTTGCCCCAGATCCCATGACATCTTCTTGTTTGCTGCTCTCCATTCCTGACCTCACTTCCACCAGCCAGCGCTTCCTCCCTCAGGTTTTCTGATCTGAGAGGACGTCTGCAACACACTCAGTCTTAGCTAGACTTGGTTAGAAGAGAGGCTAGGATATGAACCAGAATTCTTAACTTTTCATTGTTGCCATCCTTCCCTCCTCCCAAGTCAGACTTCTATTCAGGGAAAAACAGTTATTGTTTAAGTGACAACAAGGATAATTCTCAAAATTAGCCCTATAACATATTAAGGCACCTGAGAAGCGAACAGCGCTGACCTAGAGTGATCGTTGACCAGTTAATCAAGCAATCAATCCACCCATCTATCACCAGCTGGACCCCACGACCTGATCTTTACTGCTCACTTGCTTGTACTTCTGACATTTGTCCCACATTTTTCCTTAAGTCTTTCTTTCTGGCTCATCTCTTAACTCGGGCAAATACTGTATGGGTATAACATCAGTTACATCCATGATGGAAACTGAAATTACCCCTCAAGTAATAATGACTGGCCACAGGAAGAGCTCTGGCGGCCCAGACCACTAGGCCAGTTTGAAATAAATCCCAACTCACACCTGCACACATGGACCATAGAGTGACCTCTAGAATGACCAACAATTACCTTTACCTCATTAGAATATTAAAATATCTACACAAGGAAGATCACAAACCTCATTTACATGACATGCAACATATGTATAGGCATGTTTCCATAAGGCGCTAGCATGAGTTTATGCCTGCCTCTACATATGATGTCAAGGGTTCCCTATCTAAATATTCATCCTAACCCTAAATAAGGAACCCACTCACCCTTGCTCAGAGAATCATGGCTTTGGAAGTTATTCCCTGTGATCTCCTTATTTGCTGCAAATAAAGTTTCCTTTGTGTGACAACTTACCTGGTGTAGTTTCTGACTCATGAAGGAGCAAACTCACAAATTTAACAGTGAAATGAAAGAGTTGATGAAACAAATTAAAAATAAACCTGTTGTATCTTACCTCAATAATGACCCTCAGGTGTACCTGCAAGGTCATACCTTTTTCCTCAGGTGACCGTAAAGGGGAAAATATAACATAGAAATGCTAAATGTGAAAAGTTGATAAAATCACCAATGTAAGCTGAAAAACAGGGTCATAGCTCTAACTATTCGGAAATACAACAAAGTCCAAAATTTTTATTAACATCAAAATTTAAATTATATCTTCACTCAACTGATGATTCTTCATGTGTGCCAGATGTTTTGCCCATCAGCTCTTGTAGAGAGTTTGTTCTTAACATGTGAGCATCAGGTGGCATTGTCTGAGTTTCACTTTTAATATTTCACCCCAGAATTACTTATTTGTTTTTAATATCAGTTGTTAAAAATTTGAGCAAAGCAAAAATTGTGTTATTGTGTTTAACAAAAAAAAATTCTGGACATTTGTCCAGGGGATTAATTGTAATTGTTGATAATAAGACCAGGAAACACCAAATATATCATCTCAGAAAAAGTTGTATCTATGGTAAAAATGCTGCTATTATGAACATAGAAAATTATATATTTCAGGGCACCTGGGTGGCTCAGTCGGTTAAACAACCGACTCTTCGTTTTGGTTCAGGTCGTGATCTCAGGGTTGCGAGATTAAGGCCTTCTTAAGGTTCTCTCTCCCTCTCTTTCTGCAAACCCCACCCCTCACTGGCACTCTCTCTCTCTGAGAAAAGAAAAAAAAATCATTTATTATCTGGAGTCTTGCACAGATTTTTATATTTGTGAAAATAACCAATAAATTGTCAGAATATATCAAGTTCACATCATCAATAATTAGGACAATCAGATTTTTAAAAACATATTTGATGTATAATATTATATTTAAAGTGACTTATTACTTTTCTAAAGTACCAAGAATAGATGATTAATGATTTAATGGTTGTCTACAGAAGAATTTTACTAATAACGTAAATATGCTCCTAATGCTAATTTTAGGCAAACTAGACAAAGATTAACTTCTTCTACAATTGTATAAAAGTGATCTATTTTGGCCTTCTGTTTTTTTCAAAATAATGTTTATAGTAACATCTTTGAAATATGAATTATAATATAGTAATTTGATTTGACTTTGTTACTATTATATGTACACACACACCCCTACATATTTAACCTAAATGTCAATAAATAAATACAGACTTCAGTGCACATGTTATCATGCTTCACGTGTTCAATTCTAAATTAGAGATCCAAGATACTATTACTATGGCTATAGATGATAATTCTATTAATGCAATTTCAGATATTACAATAGAAATGTATATATATTTATCATGACATATTTTGTTATTAAAAATAAAATGAGCTATTTAAATATTATTTATCTAATTATTTAATTATAAAGATTTTTAACTAAATTCATCAAATGGAGAGGCCAACCATTCCACTGCAATTAATGTTCCTCTGAACTTCACTCCACAATTTTTGCTGATTTTACCCTAAGCCTGTGAATGTTCATAATTTTTGACACTCTTCCATATCCCTTTGATATAATTCCAGTTCATAAATTCCTTTGACAAACTTTAAACAATCCTGAGTGAATATTTTAATGTCTTTTTTTGTGCTATATGGGGATTGTATTACATAGAGTAATAGATCTTCCTTATGGGACTCTTGGATGAAAAAAAAGGAGAATATGAATATAGGTTTCAAACGTTATCACCAAGAAAACCATTCCATACTATTTAACAGTAAGAGCATATTTTATAATTTAGCCAGCAAATCACTTTTGATAATCATGGTTGTTGTGATATGATTCTACCATGATTAAAATGTCTGAAGTAAACCTTTTGTTCAATAATATGTAATGAATTATATTGTCACGGAAAAAGCTAAAAATAGATAAAATCATCACAAAGCATCTAATTTTCCAAAAAGCACAAAAAGTAGTTCTTATACCTCATCAATAGGAGATCACTGGATTAAAGTGAGAAGTGGAGTATAAATCTTTCTGTGAAATATGGGCAGGGGACTGTTTAAAACTATTTTGAAGTTACAGAGTGTGGAAAAATGACAAAGATGTTACTTGCTATAAGAAAAAGATGGAGCTGGGGCACTTCTTTCTATTAAAATATTCATAAGCTCACAATATTCTTCTAGTAAAAATTTTTAAAGGTAAGAAACAAACTTTTTAAAATTCTTCTCATAGAAAAGCTATTCAAATCCACAATAAGAATTTTATTTCTTCCCATGAAATAAATCAAAGCCAAAATGTGGAACTATAAGAAAGAGGCTGAAAATTCTGTCTCCATGTTTATATCTGTAACTTTAACTAATTATATATTTATATGTTTGTAATCCCAAATATTGATGATAAATTGTTAAGAATTTATCATGAGTATTAGCTGAATCTTCTGAGCCAAGATGCAAATTATTAATCTGGACTAAAAATGATTCTTTATTGAAAAATATAAATACAAATCAGGCAATGGAAACTTATACTTGGTAATAAAAGTTTATCTAACACATAATCTGTGGTTTCAAAATTACTCTGGGATCACAAGACTAGATTCCATCATAAACTCTATTTTTTTTTAAATAAAAATGTGAAATCTTTAAGTTTCTCCCAAATTTATTCTTCTTAGGATACATTTGTGTGTGGGAACAAGCAAAGAAAGCATATGTTGAGAAAGGAGTCATTCTTCCCATGGATCCAAAAATACTATAATTTCCTGTATCCCATCTTATAACTAAGCCCTCTCCTTATGAAGCTACTTCAGTAACTTCTTCTGGGGAAGGGCTCTTTCAGTTTGAAGTTATAGAAACTCAATTCAAATGAACTTAAGCAAAAGAGGTCATTTATAACATCATGAAATTATGACCAAAACCCAACCAGATGTCATTCCTGTATTTCTCAAAGTTATTTTCATCCAGTGGGAAAAGACTATGAGATGAATTTAATCACAAACAAGAAAACCGATTGATTGGTTGAAATCAAACTCCTGGCAAAATAACCTCCACAGGGTTTAAGAAATTTTGACCCTCTGATATTTAAGTAAAGTTGAAGGACATTACTAATTAGTTAAGCATTTAATTTACGATGTAGCTTTCAAGTTTTGAACATAGCCATCTTTATTCATTAAGTCTATAAAATGGCTTAATATTGCAAGTGGATCATGAGGAAAGTTTCCTTGGGTACCCTCAGGATCAAATCAGGCATCAGTTAAAATATTGGCCAATATTTAACCTCAGTTATCTGAATAAGTGAACTATATTTAATTGAGAAGATAATTCCAATTCTCTTGGAATAATATAATTGTTGTCTGAATGGTTAAAGGTCTTTATCAGAAAGCTGAAAAGCCCTAGGGAATTTACTACTATAGTTATCAGTATCGTTATTATGGTAAAAACACCTAATATGAGATCTACACTCCTAATAAATTTTTACATGTGCAACATAGTAGTGTTTACTACAGGTACAATGTTTTGCAGTAGAGCCCGAGAGCTTAATCATCTTACCAAACTTCAACTTTATACATACCTATTAATAGCAAATACCCCTCCCCTCCCTACTCGCATCCCCGGAAATCACCATTCTATTCTCTGCTTCTATGTTACACTATTTTGAAAATTTAAAATATTTTTGCATTATTTCTATATTTTTTCCTAAATCTTTCTTTGAGTAAATTAATTATCTACCAAACAATATATTGCTTCTTCTTTTGAAAACTTCAAAGTCATTGTAAAAGAATGTGTGTAACATGTGGCAAGTAATTCAAAATTCTTAATCTAAAGATAATATTTAACAAATGTTGACATTCTATTTGAATTGCCAGCCTTAAGAGATATAGGAGTATAACAGCCAAATAGAATGGGTAAAACTTATTTGAAACTGATACAAATAAATGTACTCTAAAAATGTTGTTTATGGGAAAATCAGGGAAATTCTATTGTGGGCTGTGTATTAGAAAATATTAAAGAATTATTGTTAACCTTGTTAGGTATGATAATGACATTGTGGTTACATTTTAAAATGTTTTCATTATCATACCTAACAAAGTTAAGAAAAATAATAATCTTACCTCCATTACACGGCCCTTAGCCCCCACTACTATTTCTCTAGTTCACATTTTTTTTTTCTAGTTCATATTTTTTAGGTGAATTGCTTCATCCTTTTCCATTATGCTCAGTACAATTAATTGCTTTGAATCCTTCAGAGAAGAGAAGGGACAGTAAAGGGAAGGACAGAGGGTGGAGAAGCGAAACAAACCTACACCCAGGATATAGAAAATTGGGTGATTATCTTTTATTTGGGTTGCGTTAGCAACTAGTGTTCATTGCTGCATAGGACAAAAAAGTATCTCTACTTAACAGACATAAATTCAGGCCAGAAATTCACACTAACAGTACAAACAGGGTAGGATTGTTTCTTAGACTTCTTAGTATACATTATACACCTGTCCCAGCCCATATCTTTGAAATGCACTTTCCTTTTTTAGGTTTCTGTTATTAAGCACTGCAAGTCAGTTTTTTAATAGAATGGAGCTCAGTGGGGTAGGCCTGAAACCCTGACATGAATCTGAATGCTTTTCACCCTCCGGACAGTGATGTTTCTGAATGGGAAGTTCATTAGAAACATTCTCTTCTTTATTTCTCTGAGTGATAGCTAGCAACATGTCCTTCCATATGCATAGGAAAGTCTTTCAGAAGCTCCTGCTCCAGGGAAGCTGCTGTTGGCCAGGAGCAGCTCTGGGACTGGACTCAGCAGCTGGCAATAGTAACTCTTCGGCCACACACAGCAGCAGGCCGACCAGACTCCCATGCATGTATTTTTGTGTGCATCATCAACCAGAGCATTTATGAGTTGCCAATTTGCTCAGGCAGAGCAACACTGAAAAGCTTGATCTTTGGCACATCTCTCACATCATAAACTCAATCCTATTCTTTGGCCAGGCTGACAATCATTTCCAAGGGTAAACCTCATGCTAAAAATCTCAAAATGATTTTACTTTAATTTACTAAGTACTTACAACATTTGAACGAAATGATAACGTTAATGTAATGGGCCTAAATTTGCCATTCAAAAATACATTCCTCAGTTATAATAATCATCATTAAATTTAGCCCTTTTTTTTTCCTTTTTCAAAGTATAATCAAAATAAAAGTTGGGACTTGGAAGGGAAATGGGACAGAAGAAACCAGAAGAAAAAAAGTTAGAAAAGAAACTGGGGATAGGATAAGAATGATCCAACAAGGTTTAAGGGAAGAAGTAAGAGAAAAAAGCAGAGAGAGAGGGAAAGAGAAAAGATGATAAAGGTAAGACTAGAGAAAAAAGAAAGAACAAAGAAAGGAGTGGAATGGTGTAGAAAAGAGAACAGATGTTCTGGGATTGAAGGTATTCTCATATTTTTACCTTCTCTTTCTGTCCGGTTCTTATAATCAGGTGCCCATCCTGGGATCATCCTGAATGAGCCATCCTTTAGCTTTGTGAATTTTCACATTGCATCTCAAAACTTTACTTATCAAATTTTTACTTATAATAAGAACCATGCATGCAACTCTATGGGTAATGATTAGTTTGTGTGAGATGTGTCTGAAGTGTTGGATGTGATCCATTCCCTAGCCGGGATTCAGCTGCAGAGAGTCTTCTGCAGCACCTCAGCTCTACCCAGGAATGAGCTTGAGTGGTCTACTTTCACCTCCACAATAAGGGAAGACACATTAGTGCGCTCATTCATTTTCTCTGAAGTAGTTTCAGTCTCTCACTAACCCTACATAGATATTCATTTTCAGATGATTTTAAAATAGAGTTTTTGTTCCTGCCAAAGGACTGACCTCTTGAATAGCATCATTTTTTTCCATTCTTTAGAAAAGTAAAAATTTTCTTTTATGGCTTTTCATCATTATCCAGAGACTAGTTTTCTGCCCCCCTGTGGATCTACTTCAAGAATAAATATAATATTATGTTGGATTATCTATATATGAAAAGAACCATTCAGATGGTGACTAATTCCTCTTGAAATTTTTGAAGTCCATATTGTATTTAGACAGTCCCACAGTATGAGATATGATGAGATTTTAGCATAGAAAAATATGGTTCTTCATATTGAAAATGTACTGCTTGTAACACATTTCTTCTCAGTGTAAACATACATCTTTGGTCTAAGAAACTCACAAATTAGAAATGTTTTCATCAGATATTAATTTGCTCAGAGTAACAATATGGATAACAATATGTTATGCAGTGTTGAAACTTATTTGGACATGTAATACTTTTGTCTTGGGCTCCTGATTAATATGAAAAGCTGATATTTATTATTTAGTTTGACCAGTAGAAAAATAGAAATCCAGAATCATGAAAAGACATTTTAAAATATAGGATTAACCTCTAAATAGGATTTTATTTTTTATTTTTTATTTTTTTTTTTTTTTTTTATTAAAGATTTTATTTCTTTATTTGAGAGAGAGGCAGTGAGAGAGCATGAGCGAGGAGAAGGTCAGAGGGAGAAGCAGACTCCCCGTGGAGCTGGGAGCCTGATGCGGGACTCGATCCCGGGTCTCCGGGATCATGACCCGAGCCGAAGGCAGTCGTCCAACCAACTGAGCCACCCAGACGTCCCTCTAAATAGGATTTTATAGATGAGGAAGCCAACAGGAAAATTGTGCATTATAGGTTCGTGTCTAATAGACTTCAGATCTGGGTTGTCTGAATCCCTAGTTCTTATTTTTGTTTTTAAATTATCACTCTTTCTAGTGATTGATGACATTTTAATTACGTTTTATTTGTAGAATTCCAGGTTATGAATATACAAATCAACCAAGCAGACCCCATTCAGGGCAAATCTGTCAAGTAAACCCATGCTAGCTATTTATTCTGATGAATAAACTTACAACCAAACATATCTTGCAAAAAAAAACTAATGCAAAATATATAATTAAAATGACAGAGGAGGAAAGAGAGGACAAGAGAGAAAAACAGAAGAAAGAACAGGAGAGACTCCATGATAAAGTCAGGAACTCCAGCAATTTGAATTATGATATGGAAGGAGGAGACAGAACATAAGGAACAATCAGAGAAACTGGAAGAAAGAGTGAAGAAAAATGTCACCAAATTCAGAATAAAAATTAGTTTTCAGAAGAGGAGTTCTGACTGTGATGTTGAATACTTCAAAATTTTGAGTATAATTTATTCAACCAAGAAGGATTATATTATAGGATACAAAATTGATGTGCTAGAGTACCTATATTTTACATACTACACAGGGTTTTTTCAGTGTCTGTATTTGTTGGTAGAAAGAATTCCAATCTAAAGTCTATATTTTTTTGCCTATTTCTACTTGTTCTATAAGTAAACCTTCCCATAGCTAATGGATACTCAATCTACATAAAAGCTATATAGCTTTTTCTAAAATATTTTTATAAGCACCCAAATTATGGGCTTGAGTCAGATTATCCTGATTCGATCTTGACTGTAACCACTCACTTTCTATGTGATATTGGGCAAGATACTTGCCATCTGTAGCTCATTTTCATCATAAGTAAAACATGAGAAGAGTAGTTCTTAATCTATCGAGTTGTGGAGATTAAGTAAGATAATGCATGTAATGGATTTGGAAAAGTTGTTTGCCTGACTCATCAATGGCCAATACATTATATTAATTATGGACCCAACAAGCAAAAAAACAAAACAAACAAACAAACAAAAAAAATAGACAACAAGAACAACAAAAAGCCACTCAAATATGTTTAAGTGAAGAGAAGTTAATGGAGAATCTATTTTAAAAGATATGTGGAAAGATTAGGGAGTGAATGAGGAATCTGAAACATTCATCGACTGCAGCAGTAGGGAGTCATTACCACATCTCAGGTTGAAGCGGAAAGAGAGGAACCAACAATAGCAGTGCCTGATGAGAGCTGGAGCTGTAGTGTAGACAAGGGGAGTGCTCTCTACTTCTTTCTACCATCACCTCCCTGGGCTTTGGATTCTAGAATTGAACCCAAGGAAGACCAAGGAGCCAAGTGTTCAGCCCTTATCAGGCTGCTGCCTGGAGCTCAGAGTACAGAGGAGCAGAGATTGAATGAATTTAACCAGAATATTCTTCTACTTCTTTTGACATTCAGCATCCATTTTTGTTTTTTACTTAGATAAATATATTTCATTCCCAAGCGTTCTTATCAGTCATCATATCATCATGGGATGATGTCAATTTAGTCATATTGCCATTGAGAACATAAATTAGAACATGAACCATAGCCAAGACTTTTCATATATGAAGACAGGGAAAAGGACAAAGAAATGAACACTTAACAAAATACTGCTGTGACAATACCTATGTTAGCAGCTTCTAAAGCCTAAATCGATAACCGCTGATTCCTTCTTACATCATCTCTTCTATGGTTCCCTTAACCTCTGTCAGCACTTCAACTGGTGTGGGTTCTTTATCCAAAGGAGTGACCCAGGTTATCATTTCTGTAAGGTCCAAGAGCTTAATGATCTAGTTCTCATTCCATTGCTGCAGGTTACTTTTGATCATTACTATTGGATGTATATCATTAAGATGTGCCTCAGTGATTTTCCTTGTATATTTACTCAAAGGATTTAACTGAGAAAATTTAATGATACCGTTTACACATGTAACAGACCACTGAGATCTTCCAACTACTAGACATACATCTATAATACACAACCCTAAATACGTGTGTTTCAGTGGAAAGGAACTAACGATACATGTTAAGATACCTGGTAACTAGCAATAGCAGAAAGTAATTCCTACCTATAGTTGTGATACTGTTCTCCGAGGCGGGGGGGGGGGGGGGGGGGGGGGGGGGGGGGGGGGCGCTTTCAGCAGCTGCCAGACGGCTGAGTTGAAGCCAGAGGGAGCAGAGGGAGAAACAGCACACTACCTTCTTATTCTCTTACGGTCTTGCTTCCAGCCCCTCATCAACTGCAACCGACTGGATACCAATGACCAAGGAAGCCATACCGATGAAACCATTAAGGCTTAATTCATCACGACACAGAGAAGTGAATAAAGAGGGGAGAATAGAGCTCGTTGGGTGGATAGAGAATATGTGGCATATATGTGCTACTTATGCTTGTTACTTTATTTTATTCTATCTTCATTTTTTAGTGATTGTTTGTTATTATTATTAGCCTGTCTTCAGCTTTATTTCTACTCCTCTGGGCCACTGGTGAATCTAGTCATAGATTTTCAAACAAAACCAAAACTTAATTCTGTGGCATGAGTGACAACAAAGAGCCTTCTTTTTTTTTAATAAATTTTATTTATTTATTTGACACAGAGAGAAATCACAAGTAGGCAGAAGTAGGCAAAGAGGGAGGCAGATAGAGAGGGAGAGGCAGGCTCCTTGCTGAGCAGAGCGCCCAATGCGGGGCTCTGTCCCAGGACCATGGGATCATGACCTGAGCCGAAGGCAGAGGCTTAACCTGCTGAGCCACCCAGGTGCCCCAACAAAGAGCTTTCTTGACAAAAAAGCTATCATTTGATAATTTTAATTTCTTTGGGATGTTTAAGAAATTGGATTATGAGGCCTTATTTCCATAGGATAGTACTATATTTCTTGAGGGGTAATAACAGCATAAATCACATATAAGTAATTGCAGTTGTAAGTTTACACTTTAAAAAGAACAATCTGACATCAGCTGAGGGCAAAAATAGGTGAAGCAAATAGTCAACATTTTTTTGGAAAAGTAATATAAAGAGAAAGAAGCAAAAGAAATATGTATTAGTGGAAAAGGCAATGTCAAACTTGGACAAGGTCCAGCCTTGAGAAGAAACAAGGCCTAAAACTCTGCAAAGTGTTTTCTAATTGTATTGGCCCTCTAGTCTTGGAGTTGTCTTATAAATTGGATTCCCTAATTGCTTAATAATTCTAGTTAATTGCAAAATACTTAAAGGTGGCTATAGCTTTTATACAAGCAAGTAAATTTAAAAAATTAGGACTATATGAGTGCCCATCTGTACAACCCAACACTTAGTTTCCTCTACAGTGACGAAAAAGGATTCATATGGTCATGGATGGATAATTAAGACTTTGTAAAATGATTACATTTTGTCCCTTAAATTAACACTTTTAATGTTTCCTGAGAATGTGTTTGAATTTCCCTTCTCCATTTAGAAATGCATTTAGAAAACACTTCATTTTTTGTGATCCAGAATTCTCAGAATAAATCACAAGCAGATACATATTGTTCAAAAATAATGAGGAAGTACTTTCTGCAGCTTTCATTAGTGGTTGGCAGTGATTCCGGGGTGATTAGGTTGGGAGACTGCACTGAGGCATGTTACCAGTGAACTCCACAAGGTGCTCTCCTCCTTGATACAGGCAACTGCTTTCTGACCTAAGTTGCCTTGCCTCTTGGGAAGATAACAACCATTACATATTCTTAAATAAAACCTGAACCTTATACTAGCATGATGAACACTAATCACTGTATCACTGTGAAGCTTATTAAAAATGAATGAAAATCCAGCGACCAGCTTTTCATCAACATATTCATAAGACTATCCCCCTCCCCATAATGGAGAAGTACTCTGCAGCCTCGGCTCAGTGCGTTAAAGGCTCCCTCAGTATGCATTGACACAGTGGCCCATAGCAGCTCTGAAAGAGCCATTATAGTCTATCATGTCAATGGTCTGTGCATGAAGACTCCCTTAGTATGCATTGACACGATACACCATGATGGCTTCAGAACGTATGATTATGATTTCAATGGAAGAACCATAATGGTTTCATTAAGATTTCAGTGAAATTTCAATGGAAGCATCTCATATACTTCTCATGAGATCATAAAGACTCAGATGAGTTTGTTATGATCTCAGTAAAAGTGAAAAAAATAAAGAGCAACACAGCCAGTAAAATCGGGTTCTTCCAAAGTCGTATTTTTATCCCTCCTCTGTCTAAAGCATTTCCCTAGTTGACACAAATAATAAATAATCAGGGGTGAATTTACTGACAGGTTTACAAAAGGAATGTAAATAATAATAGTAGTGATAACAATAAACATATATTGATTACTACGCTTACTTGCTATGCCCGCCACTGTGCTTACTCCACAGCTATTATCTCATTTCCTACTAAAACCACCCCTGAGATTAATACTATGATTTTTCCTCCATGACACGTGGGAAAACAGGGCCTTAGGAAAGGTAAGCAATTCGCTCAAGGACCTACATGGTCAAATGCTCTAAGAAAATGAGTCTAACAATTGGACTAATCTTACTTTGCCAATTACATAAATTCAAATTTCTGCATTTCAGAATTCCCATGAATGGTCGCCATACAATCTGAGTTTATTAGTCAGCAATCATGTACATTTAAGAAAACCATAAGTAATCATGAATAACCTTTTGCAGAGGTCTTTCAAAAATTTGTCATTCAGTTCTCCTAGCAACATGAGAGAAAGGTTTGATGAGTCTCATACTATAAATATGTAGATGAAAACAGAAATCTCTGATGCATATCCCGTTTATTCAGTGTGCCTCCAAGAAGGTAAAACAGCCCAGGTCGTCGATCAGTGGAGCTGGACTTACCTGTTTTTCTCCCCACATTCATAAACCTGTTCTTCTAATGAAATCCTAAGCAAAAGTTCAATATAAAAAAGAAGAGGTGAATTGCTTCTCCTGCAGTAAAGCACACTCTGTTTGCCCCCATTTGACCCTTCTGTCTGTTTTTAAGGGAACCCCTCAAACTATGAGAACAATGCTTTAAATAATTTTAATATTTAACAATCCATGTCTTTGTTTAAGATATAAGTTGAACCCCACATATATACTGAATTTGTGAAGGTGATAAATAGAAACAAGTTTGAACAACCACATGTGTTCTCATCAAACCACTGGAATTCTAAGGTAAGGTATAAAATTTTAAATTAGCCTTAGTAGAAAATGCCAGATGAGGGTTCCTCAGGAAACTGGATTTTTATGAAATTCAGGAAGGTGGTATTCTTCCCAATGTGGGAGGGGTTATTAGCAATTGGCTATAACAAGTATTAAATATCTTTATAGTATGTTGGTAAGAGGAATTTTACTCCATGCTCCATGTGTTTTTATTTTTTATTTTATTTTATTTTTAAGATTTTATTTATTTATTTGACAGACAGAGAGTACAAGTAGGCAGAGAAGCAGACAGAGAGGAGGAAGCAGGCTCCCTGCCGAGCAGAGAGCCCGATGCGGGGCTTGATCCCAGGACTCTGGGATCATGATCTGAGCCGAAGGCAGAGGCTTTAACCCACTGAGCCACCCAGGCGCCCCCCTCCATGTGTTTTTAAATATGGATGAGGTTTGGGAACATTTTAGACTGGGAAGAATTATTTTTTATTTACCTCATATTATTATAGCTGGGACCTTGAACCAGCCAGTGATCCATGTCATTTTACTGAATATGTCATATTAGAACAGCAGATTAATTCACAGCCAACAATAAACACTCAGGGCAGTTGTAAGCAGCCTCCACTGTAATGTCCAAACAACCACGTATGACATTATGCATTAATATTCCTAACCCTGGTAGTAACCCTTTTCATAATAAAAGAGTCTTTTTACTCAGAAAACAAATCACATGGAAATGTTATAACGTTCCCAGAAATAAACTGTACATGATTACAGATATATATTGAGGGTGGCCAAACAAAAGAAAAAATAATTTGTCATCTTGGTTGACACAGTTTGACTCAGGTAGAAGGAGAAGGGCTTTGGAAAAATAAAATGCAAGCAGAAATATGATGAATGTTATTTTTTTGTTTAGGCTGTGGGCCGCTTAAATCTAACTGAGGAATTTGAGCGTGCAAATAAAATTCACATTAACCTGTAAGGGTATTGCTGGAAGAAATATGTACCTATTTTTATCATAAATGTTCCATCTCTCATACCCCCTCAGAAAAAGGTAAAGGACATTCAACTGCACTGAGAAAGCAGTTGCCAATCACAGCCGTGAGGATATTGTCCCTGGGTTATAATTATTGTTCTAAGTTCACTGTGTGATTTCAGACAGACATCACCGCATTTCAGTAGCTCAACCAAAAGCCTCAGATTCTGATCGGTGAGAAGAATGCTATTTGCTCCTTTTTACCCTCACCAGAATATTGTGATGTTTCGAGATATGATGTCTGTTAAGTGCTTGCTTAGAAAGCAAGTGATTTATAAACACTGATCTTACAGGAGAAAATGTAGGAGCTTGACAGTCCCAGGAAAATGCAGTGACAGATTCTACTCTTTCCCAAACGTAGCCATATATATATATATATATATATATATATATATATATATATATATATGATATAAAATACATATTTTTTAAACAGGATATAAAAAGCTTAGTTTTTAAAGGAATGCAGAGTTAAGAATAAATTCTGACAAATCATAAGATCCCACCACCATCTTTAGCTGAAATAGAAAATCTGATTTTTGTTTTGTGGGCGCCTGGGTGGTTCAGCAGGTTAAAGCATCTGCCTTCGGCTCAGGTCATGGTCCCAGGGTCTTGGGATGGAGCCCCACATCGGGCTCTCTGCTCTGCGGGGAGCCTGCTTCTTTCTCTCTCTCTGCCTACTTGTGATCTCTGTCTGTCAAATAAATAAATAAAAATATTTTTAAAAATTTGAGAAGTATTATTGTTAATAAGTATTATTGTTGTGTGGTGCAATTGTTTCCCCATTTGCATGCTTCAATAATTATATGTACATACATTCACACATAGGCACACATAGGAATATATATATGAATATATATACATATATGTATGTATTGAGTATAATTTCTGAATATAGGTAGGTGTGGAGGAATATAGACAGTTTTTTAAGCTGTTTTGATTTAGACAATTTAAGAATTCCATATGCTTTGATAGATCATTTTTTTCTTAGTTGTATTTTGATAACCAGTTATATATCTTAGTGGCATGGCAAATATTAATGCTAACAGTCCAATATTCCTGCCAAATAATGCACATTATTTTTCCTTTAAAATTTAAAGACAAATTCATTTTTAACTGTTTTACTTAGGACTTCTCATAAAGCAGTAGTATTCTCATAAATGGAATGGGAGACAATACTTTTCATAAAGGGCTTGCAGAAGCACCCCATGCCAGCCAGCCTCTACAATTTTAGGAAAGTACTCAAGCAGTCTGGCTCCAAAGAGCACCTCCTTTCCCTAATTGAGTTTTTCTAAAAGTCTACACATTTTTTTCCCATGGGCCCCAACATCTCAAACTCATTATTCAAAGTGGTTCCATAGTCAGAATGTTGTTTCATGATGAACTGAATAATTTTATGTTAAAAATAAAATATTAATTAGCATTGTTCAAAGGCCAAGATGCCTTTAAGGAAAGATGGCATTAGCCCTGGTCTATTCCCTTCTCACTTGACTTTCTTCCTTTCCAAAATTTATCTTTCATAACGGTTGATTAAAGTGCCCAGACCTCATGTGTCTTCAACTGCATGTTCTATTAATTGAAATATGTTAGAAAAAGGTACAGAGTGCATTGATTTCCTCCACCTCTAACTAAAATATAAGCTTCATTAGTTCATTTACTGAAGTATTTATAATAGTCTCAGAAAACCTAGAAAAATCAAAGCATTGCATAGTACTCCCATTTCACCCTCAAAATTCAGTTGCACTGTGATAGCTTTCCCAAACCTGAAACAGCATCCTTCTGTCTTGAAGGTAAGATAAAGGGAATTTTTTTGCCAACAGCTGAACAGCAGATTCCCGGAAAGTTAAAACACGCAGAGGAGCAGTTTTATCTCCTATGTCCCTGGAGGGGAGGGATATTCCGAAGAATAAAAGGGCAAGTGAAACTGAGAATCCTTGCTCATTTAAGTAGAAGTTCTAAGAAGTTCAGAGTACTTAATACATCATTGAGTCAATGCTCAAAGGCAAACTGAATTGCCCATATTCCTGTTTTCAGTTAGGTCAGTGGAGTAAGTTGGGTACCTTAGAATCTGCAATTAATTTATTCAGAGACTGGAGTATCATCAAGCCCATTGCAATGGCAATTTGCTAAATGGTACTCTAGTGACCAGGAAAAGGGAGTGCTGTTCACTACTTGCTAACTTATTTCCAGGAAGTCATTTGCACACTGGAAAACTCCAGCTGATTTATCCCATAAGGTACTAGTCATGGCAGAGCCAATTCAATGGTCTCAAAATCAGTCACACAAGCATGGCACACACATAGAATTTGGGACCCAAATACCAGTGAGAGTAAGGAAAATACAGTGTAAAAATGCCTGTGAGAAATCCAGTGTGTTATTAGTTTGCCTTTAATGGGGTTACATAGCTAACATGACCCAATGGGTGAGAAGTTTAACTAGAAGCTTAACTAAGGCACAGAACTCAAAACACAAAAAAGAACCAGCTTGCTCTTGGTGATTATGAGTTTGACAGAGCTTTCAAAACTCAGAAATAATCCCATAGAAGATTAAACTAAGAAGCAGCATTTACAAATTTCCTTCCCTGTTCTATTTACTCATTTTCCTATTTAAATTAAATATTATGCTATTCTCTGTATTTATGATTAATGGCAAACACAGTATTTGCAGAATATGTACAGCCAGTTTTGAAAACTTTCTTTTTTTGACCTATCATAAGGATACAATGTATGAAACAACCAGTTCTATGCTATATGTGGCTTCTTAAGAACGTTCTTCAAGTTCTCCTTGAAGAACGTGCAATGCAAATTTTATTTTCCATTTATTATGTTACATGCAGTATTCATAAAAACTAGAAAATATTGATTTTCAATAAGAACATTATTTAAATCATTTATTTTATGCTCACTGATTCAGAATTAGTTATAAGCCTTTCAAAAATTACATTTACTTCAATGTGTAACCTGTTATGACAGAGGAGCTGTGCTGAGAGTACTGTTTGTGGGACCTGCCCAGAGTCTTCCCTATGAAGCTGAAAAAGTCAGCTCACACTGACTTTTTTTTAAAAAAATTCCTTCTCTGGACAATGTAAAACATTTATTCTTGAAGAGAATTTATGTATGAACAATCCTGGAGAATGGCACCAACACCAAAATGAGGCCTAGAGTCACACTTCATTTTTCCTTGTTAGATTGAGCACCAGAATATGGAGAATTTCAACATCAAGCAAGAAGTTAATAAATCTGTTATCAGTCTGTGTGGAAACTTTTTTTTTCTTTCAGCTCTTGAGGAAGTAGTTGAATGTTCAAGTGAGCTGTAAAACCCTGATTTTAGATAGATAGGCAGATAGATAGACGGATGATAGATAGATAAAAAGTTTTCCCATAACTATTTACTAAAATCAAAATGAGGGAAATAAGAAAATAGTGAAATAAAAAAAAGGAAATCAATGAACTAAGCTCTGGCTAAAGCTGGAAAAATAGTCTCCCCTAAATTTGAAAAACTTTATTATTTGGTTTATTATTATTTATATTTGGTTGAAAAACTTAATTATTTGAGTGTGACATTCTTCCCATGATTTCAACATCAGGACCAATCTTTGAAGGACCATATCCTTTCTTCTATGATGTATCCACAGATAGACTCTTCACCAACCCAGTTGACAAAGGATATCAGCCTGGGATTTTTAGGCTATATACTGATGAACCCTCATGGAAGCATGTAATACTGAGATCTATTCAAAAGAGCATTCATAAACTAATTTTCACAGAAATCACCCACAATATCAAAACTGTATTTAGAACTAAAAAAATCATGCCTAAGAATAAAATAGACAATGCTGTCTCAGTTTTACTAAATATGGAGAGCCTACTATACTTGAGTTTATAGTACACAATTCAAAGATTAGTAAGACTTAGTTTTCAAGGATTCACAGTCTAGCAGAGTAAAAATACAACTACATATTTAAAGAATCACTACAAGTTAAGGCCGAGGTATTAGCAAATCTAAAATTTGTAAAGTTTTACTGCAGAGGCATTAAAAGGGATTAGAATAAAAACAAAGTGACCATACCTAGTGGGGTGGGAAGCCCAGGGAATTTTGCAGCCATAGAGATCTGTGTTGTAGTCTTGTCCCTTCCAGTGATAATGACGAACGACTGATGTGATGATGAAATAAACCTATTATAATCAATTACTATAGCATGGCAGTAGAAACGAAAACTAAGGAGAAAAAAGGAATGTTACAAACTGAGTGCTACAGAGGTAGGCTGAATGGCCAGGATTATCCAGTGGTGCAATTAGGCAAAAATTTCAGCCTCACAGAGGGTAGAGAGACGTAAACATGTCATAACTCCCTAGTGCCAAAAGTAAATAATAAGATGGCACGTCAGGACAGCTGATTACTCACACGTAAGCCAACAGTATGAGTATTACCATGGTAATGCTCTTCTCTTGGGTCCTCAAGTCCACAGGGTGACACAATGGCTCATGGGGAGGTTTTGCACCCAATTCCACAACTGAGGAATCCAAGGCCAAGGTCCACCATTTTCTGCAGCAGGCAGCAAACAAGTCAGTTCACCTCCCTCAGGGAATAAACAATTTCACTGTAAACAGGTTCTGGTCATTTTGATTAAACTGCTCTGCGTCTGGGGAGGAGAAGCCTTGAAATACAGGACTCTCAACTCAGACATTCACTGATGCTCAAGGCCCATAGCAACTGCCTCTCTCAATACCAGTATGAGAATAACATGGGCCATCTCACATAGAAATATTCTAAAGACATAAAAGAAAAATAAAATTCAAATTTGAATGTTAAATATTGCTGTGAAGGAATAGAGATGAAAATATAATAATAAATAAAAGGGAAAAGCAGATGGCAGTAGAGGAATAAGAATGAGGTAAGTAGGTAGACAGGGAGAAGGGTATAGATGAAGGCAGAGTTTCTCAACTTTACCACACTGACATTTTGGACCCTGGCACAAAAGCACTTGAGGACAGATAATTTTTTTTAACAGAGCTCACTAAGTTCTGGCTGCAGAATTAGGACACCAAGGCTCTCCGGTACCCACCTGATCACTTCTGCAGAAAGGCTAAAATCATAAAATGTAAGGGAGGAATCTTTTCTCTCCCTTGAGAGAAGCACATTAAAAGAAAAGTTTGCTCCTTTTTTTAAGAAACATGTCAAAGAAAATGCCTTCTCAGTTTTTCAGAAAGTGCTTATCATTATTAAAAGGTAAAGCTCTGAAAACTCAAACAAAAGCTAGAAATGCATTTCTTCCAGTCTGTATTCTTTTGGAACCCAATAGGGAAATGATAACATAGTTAAGACTCATCAAAGAAAACTACACAAAACGTTTTTTTCAGTGTGTTTCTTTCAGAAGTATCAACTTCCCCAAACGTTCCCACACTTTAGGGGAAAAAAAGTTTATTTAATTTTCTACAGATACAAAAATAGCACACGGTTAAGTAACGGAGCTCTCACCCAGTGTGATAAAGCCCAGTCTGTCTTCCAGTTAGAAGCATATTCCTTTGCAGGAATCGCTCGGTACATTCTGTAGGAAACTAATGACTTGCAGAGACTCACGCACTTGAGCTTTGCTGTTCAGTAATAAAAAGCAGCCCAAATTTATTTTTTTAGCCACTCTGATCAATGTCAGGCTTATACACAATGTGTAAGCAGGACTGATCTAAGTATCTCTTCATTACATTTCCAGACTCTGAGATCTGAGCAGAATGATCTGAGAAAGGCTGTTATTCTTGGTAGTTTCTGGCATGCTGCATATAGTATATAAATACATCCTCAAACCAACAGACTCGGGAAATTATTAAAGACTTAAGACATATGTGGAATTTTCCTTGTCTAGGGTGTGCGGTCCCTCATTTGTGGTAGACTGTGTATATTTAAATGACTTATTTCATAAAAATCTTACAAGAAAAACATAATTATGTGTAATTAAATTTTTTAAAATACCAATTTTTTTCTCTTGGTTTCTATGCTTTATTTCTATTCCCGAGCCCCCAGCGGGTGGAGGGACGCTCCGGAGGTGTTCATTTCCAATAAAAACGGAACCAGCGGCTGCGTGGCTGTGCCCTTCTTGATGCGCAGACCTTTTGCCCGTAGTTCACCCATAGCAGCCCAGGGTGCCCAGGAAGGTGGGGATGTCGGGCAGGGACTGGCCAGGGAGGCAGGAGGCCCTAAAATACCAATTTAAATTGAATTCTAATATAACGTCATGTTGTGCCCACAATAGAGCAAACACCCTAACTTCATTTATTATGAGTCAACATGCATTTTATTGCCATTTCAGAGTTTTTAGGTATTGGTACAGTTTTCCAGCAATAAGGTGGAAAATGAATTGCTTCCACCTTCTAAAAGCTTATACACTATCAGGGGAGAGGCCAGAGAGACACAAGTAAGTACAATACAGTGTATAAAAGAATGAGCAATCACCAGAGAAATGCAAGGTAGTTACTACGGGGACACAAAGGGGAAAGGATATGTTCTGCTAGAGGAGACCACTGTTTGAGTGTTTGAGGACTGAGTGAGTTGGGGAGACTGGTAGGAGATGAAGCCAGAGAAATGGCAGGCAGGGGCAGATGTCTAACTTTGTGGGCTCTTACAAAGACTTGGGTTTTATTCTGAGCGACATGACAGCCTTTGGAGGGTTTTGATTGGAAGAATGAAATAATCTGATTTGTTTTAGCAGGATCAATGGTGGCTATGTTGGGAATAAAGGGAGAGATAAGAGTGTAAGCAGGAAAGCTAGTTGGGAGTTGAGTACACTAATACAGAAGAAAAATAAGATGGTTTTAACCAGAGCAGAAGACATCACTGAAAGAAGAAAGAATCAAGTTTTCAAAGAAATCCCTTTGATACTAAAGCTAGAAAATAGTTTGAGGTGAGACTGAAAAATCTTACATGTGGCCTGGGGTGTTTAGATTTTTTTCAGTAGTCAATTGAGAATCTCTGAAGGTTCTATTACTTTAAACACCTTTAAAGATAAATTTTAAGAAAATTTTATAAGTAGTGCCTATTGAACCTGTGAATTTAGCATAATGTATCAACTTGTTGCATCTCTACGTTATATACCTGAAACTAATGTAACATTGTGGATCAACTATACTCAAATTTTTTAAAAAATTAAATGAACTTTAGAAGTTCATTTAATTTTTAAAAAAAATTTGAGTATAGTTGAAAAATACAATAAGAATAAAAAATGTAGAACTAGCCAAGAGTCAAATATAAAATACTGGCAAAATGTTAATAAAATAGACATTTTTGAAAATACTAGTAAAATATACATTTTTCTGGATGATCAAATCAAGAAAAAAGGAAAATAACACAAATAACACTAAAATTATGAGGTCTTGAAAATGATTGCTGCCATAGAGACCAATAAATAATAAAAATTAAAATGCAGTGCAGGAAGGACAAGCAGGATTTGGTGATGCTTATTCTGAGATCCTAAGAAAGCAGATTTCTCATTTTCAACCCTGGTGAATGCCTTTTATAGAAATAGAGAAGTCAAAAGGTAATAATTTGAATTGGAAAGACAATAAGCTGTGTTTTAAATATGAGGAATAAGCACGACAGGCAAGTGGAATGGTATAATACTAAAGGGAGAAGAGGGCTTTAGGTGAACCATCCATCACTGATATGTTGTAAGTTGAGAACCGGATTGTTTCATTGGTCACAGAGGTAAATTAAAAGAGACACAGGGCAGTATGAATGGGCTATTCCAGGTGTTTATTGTGGCAAACATCAAGGCTATTACCTGTGCCAGTATGTGTGTTTATGAAGGAAGAAAGATTGCATTGTTTCATGAATCAACCTGACAGCCCATGGCCTCTTACTCTAGGATTGCACAAGATAGTCTGTCCTGAAATGTGGAGCTGATATCAATGTCAGAGGGTTCCTTCCCTGTTGCCTTTTCTTAGGTAGGGGAATTCTGGCTCTTCCGGGATCTCGAGCATCATATTGTATTTTATGAGTTTCTGGCTGAAGCATTATCCTGAGAAAATGAAATGCCAACCATCATAAGTACAATGGCATAATTTTATCTTTTCTAATATATAAGTTTTCTACCCACTACTATTTTTTTCAAATACATTATATTTTTGTCACCAGTAACAATGATCAGTTTAACAATTAATACAAGTACATGTATTATTTTTGTGATTATTCCCACCCATCCAACTCTCCAGTGATTTTATGAACTGCCTATATATATAGGCAGTTCATAAAATATATAAATTAAAAAAATATATATAGTATTATTTTTTAAAATCTCCTTTAATAAAGATGTTCATGTCTTTCTAAAATTTGGTGAATGAATGGCAATATCTAATGATGAAGAAATTCATCAGGGAAATAAAGGATTAACCTTTACTCCTGGTTTAATTTTAATTGATTTTTTTCTTTGACTGATTTCCATCTAAAATAAAAACTATAAAATGATTTTTTAAGAAATGGAAAGTTACTTTTTTAGGATATCATGTGTTTAAGCTACACTAAGTCTATAAGAGAAAGATAAGATTTTCCTGAATATATAGAAATGGTATTTCTAGTAATGATGAAATTATCATTTGCATTTCATGGTATGAAAAATTGTTTTTGTTCTTTGTGGCGTTCTCAGTGTCATTCTCCTTTTGTCAAAAAGTAAATTAAATAGCTCAGAGGAGCTTTGTGTAGAAGTGTTTGCCTCTTTATTATGTTCTAGAGGGTTGAGAATACAGATATCATCTTTCTTTGCAAAAGACAGTATAATAACGGCCTATATATTCTGACAAGAATATAAGCAGAGTTGTTAGTAAGGCTAAATGCAAATAATGTAGCTAAAGTCCTAGCTTGGGATGACCTTGATCCATTATGACCACATTATGTTTAAGGTTGTATTTATGTTACTTCAACTGAAAGTAGGGTATTTGATAAAGTTTCAAATTTAAGATAAACTCTGTTTCATTTGTCTTCTCAGTATTTAGAACTAAACTAGTATACCAGCTTTCTTTCACTTCTTAAACCCTACTTAATGATTTTTCAGTGTTTAACAAAGGGCAGCTTTATTTTAATTCTGTAAGACTCTAATGTCTCTTGCCATTACAACTGAAGAGACCTGTAACAAATTAGCTTTGAAACAAATCCACTCCAGTTGCTTTATTTTCTAAATAATCATGGGGTCTTACATGAAACTCTGTAATGATAGGCAAGTCTGACATATAAGATTTTGAGCATATGAATTTCCCAGTTACTTCATGTATTTAATCTTTTTTCACTTTTATTTTCAGATACAGATTCAAGCTCCCAGATTGGCACTCAATATTATTGATTCATTGAACTCTGTACTCTTAAAAATCCAGTTTACTACTTGCTTTTATTAATAAATGGTCAAATATTTCTAAGGCTCAATCTAGACTTCTTTCATTCAATACAAAATCAGTATTTTCTGTGTTATCTTTAAGACTAATTTGATATTTATTCTTAAATAATGATAACTCTTGAAGGTTTATTTGGGGACTGTCAATATCAAAAACCATTTTTGGATCTAATCTACAGGAATATTTCACAACTTGTTTTCCTACTCACATCCTCTCATACTTTATATCTTATTAGGGAAGAGCCAGGGGAAAAAGGAGGAGAAATGTATGCTGAAGAACGCAATTTATTAAACATTAAGGCCTGGTTCTTTAATGGTATTAGCAGCTGTTCAAACTGCTTGAAGAAGGCTTGCATTCAGTTTTCACAGTAGATAATGTTAGCCAAAACCCAAAGACAGCTGAAAAAATGTACAGTATTTAAAAACAGGTGTGAATTTTCTTACATGGAAGAGAAAATATTGAATCTTTCAAATGCATTAAATTTTACGTCTTTCATTCACCACTCGTCTTTTGGGTGTAAGAAGTGATAACGTTTTTCTGAGTTCTCTTCAAAACAGCATAAGTTTTTCCAGAGACTTCTGCATTCTTGGAATACTTAATAAAAAGTACCTATAAGATAAAATAGATTCACTGTGAAAACCTTTTCTCTGTAGTTAGAGACTCTGAATGTGGGAACCCCCTCAATGAGTACTGATCAATTGAACTTGTGTGTGTGTGTGTGTGTGTAACAGGGATGAGGACAGGAAAGGATGATAGAAGAAAACATTGACTATGGACCTATAGAATTCACAACAGTCTAAGAAAAAATATTATCACTATTTAAGTTTTAAAGCAAGTTTACTTCTTTTAAAGGTGATAAAAATGGTGCCCAAGACTTTCATGTGCTCCAAGTGGCAAAGACATGGAATCAAATCCATCTGTATCTCAGTCTAGAGCTTTCAGTTTGAAGATGAAGTAGTGGTTTCCTTGAAGGATGATCTGGTAATCAGAACAGCATAGACATATTTAAATCTTTCCAATTCTATAAATCTAGGAATTTTAAAAATCACTATTAACTTGATTATTTTGGGATATAAGCTTACTGAAATGTATTTTTATTTATACTCAATAAAATAAAGTGTTTAACTTTGGAAAAGTGTAATTTAAGGCCTTATTTCAGGAAGGGCAAGAGAAATGATAAAATACTCTGTTAGAGGAATTTATATAGTTTTTCCTATTCAGGAAGAAAACAGTTTTAAACGCTCCCTTAACTAAGAGAAAACTCATAAAAAACTTTTCTGCCAGGGATATATAACTTTTATAAGGGCAAAAATGACATTTATCTGGGAGAAAATCACATTTGCTCATCAGCATTTGAAAGCTGAAGTCATCAGATAATTTTAATTTCACTTTTAGTTGGAGTTGACAGTAATTCTCTCGGATTCCTTTTTGATTCTAGATTTTTTTTATTTTTTTGAGCTTTCAAGATTTAGATGTCCATACTTATTTTGAATCCTAGTGGCAGCTCTGCTGTAGATTTAAATCTGTACTTAAGTCCTATTTTCCTTGGTTTGACATATCCCACCCAGCTGACCTATGGTACTGGTTCATTGTAATCACAGTAGGAAGAACAGAATTGAACGGTTCTGAATAAATGAAGTAATTTTTCTTGTTTGTGCTCTTGGACAAAAAGAAATCTGAAACTTCTATAGAAATTCTATGTCACCTACAAAACCTCTATGAGCATAGTCAACCCATTGGGTAAGGAGTATTTCTAGGAAGTTCTTTGTTTTTAAGTTAAATATTTGAGATCCACTATAGTTATGGATTCAAGTAGGATTCACTCACCATTTACTTATTCTTCCAGGTTAATTAGTCACCTCTGTTGTCTTTAGAACATCCGTGAAGGAAAAGTAAACAATACCTCCAGGAGCTAGGTAATGAAAATTGCCCTATGTTCAAACAAATTATTCAAAGAAAATAGTTTTGGCCATACAATACTGGATTTTCAGTTCTTATCTTTTATATAAACTTGCCCCCTATTTTCCCTTCTTGACATCTCCTTTAGACTAAGAAATTCTTCATTGCTGCTTCTTACATACAACTTCTCCCTTTATCCGTTCATAGGTCTTCTTTCCTTTTCAGTGTGAATTTGTTTGACCCATGTTGATACCAATCTTTGATAATTTCTCCAGGTGATGAAAATAATATTTAATATTTTTTAATATAGGCACTGTTCCAATTTTTTACATAAATTACTTCATCCATATGGCAACTCTTTGAGGAAGTAATAATTTTATTCTAATGTAACAAATGAAGCAAGCAGAGAATTAGGAAATGCCCATTACACACTCCATTTGTAATTAAAATTTGCCCCTGGATTCCATTTCTGTTAAATTGCACTAAAATTTTCCCAACTTTTCCTAACCTAGTACTTAAAGAGGCCAATAGATATCATCATCAGAGTTACACATCATGGTTCTTAGATGGTCTATGACATAGATATAAAGAAGTATCCAAACTCTTGGAAAGGTCTTTTAAAAATAATCCTTTCATTATTTTAGCTATGCAACCCTGGGGAAGCACTGCTTCTCAGTTGATAATCACTGTTTGAGTAAGCCCTAGTCCTCCAAATTGTATAAACTTACCTTTCAACTGTCATTGTATATTATATATAAATCAACATCTTCAGCATCATGTATGACTCTTTACTTGACAATTCCACTCGAATAGACACATTCACCTCCAAATGCCCAAAACTGAACTCTGCATCTTCCATAAACTGTCCATTTGTATCCCCTTGTCAGCAGGATCACTCCTAAGTTACTTTCTGTATTACTCGAGGTTCTCCAGAGAAGCAGAACTAATAGGATCTATATATAGATATAAATATAAATAAGAGATTCATTCTTAAAATTACCTTATATGATAATGGAGATTGAAATGTCCTATAATCTGCTGTCTATGAACTAGAAAACCAGGAGAGCTGATGGTGTAAATTCCAGTCAGAGTTCAAAGACCCAAGATCCAGGAATATTGATGTCCTAGAGCAGAAGATGGATGTCTCAGGTCAACCAGAGACAATTTGCCTTTCCTTTACATTTTTGTTTCCTGAGAGGTTATCCACAGATTAGATGATGACTACTTGCATTGGTAAGGGGATTTTTACTCAAATGCTAAACATTTTCAGAAACACCCTCACAGATACACTTAGAAATAATTACTATTTGGCTATCCTTTGGCTAAGTCAAATTGACACATAAAATTAACTATCATATCCACCTCAGGACCCTGGAATCCTCCCCACACTGTTTTTGTTTTTTTCCTTGCCACTTTCTTATCAAAAAAATCCTCAATTTTACATTTATAATCAAATTTCTCTCTTTTTTAATGCCTTTTGTCAAATTCCCAGGCAAGATAACTATAATCTATTTTCCAGATGATTTTAGGATTTTTTTTTTTTTAGCTCTAGGTCATTTTATTGTATTTTACTTTAAAAGCATGGATAACTAGAGAGCAACAGAAATGCTGTTAAAACTGTTACTTGCATAAAGTTGCTCATATTAACTTGGGGAATTCATATTTCTATTAATCTGCTATTCTGGGGGAAAATGGGAATTTAAGTTAGTTAAATATCATAATATCTCATGTGGCACCTGAGACATAAACACGTGTTTACTTCCTTATATTATCAATTATATTGATTTTAAAACCCTTTTAACTATCACTCCTTCCTCTAATCTCTTTTTAATTTGACCTTATGCTTCATGGCATCACCTTAATAATGACCCAATGTGTTATCCTGATTTAATTTTACACCATGACCCTCAATGGCATTCTAGATTCTAGCCATGTTTGTTTGATTTTTATTGGGCTATTCCCATGTTTAACTCAAATATATCCTACTCACCCTCCATGAAGCATCTATTCTAATGCATTTACCTGCTTCATCATTTAAAGTTAGTGGTCTACCTTCTTATGCTGTGGTAGCACGGTAAATTGTACATTTATATTTTAGAGAATTAAGTTATGTTATAATTATCTCTCCACAAGTCTATCATTCTTGCAAAACTGAAAACTCCTCAAAAATAGACCCTGTCCCCTGTTTGTATGTGGATCACAGATTATGACTACTAGACTTTAGGGGGTATAAGATGTGGAGAAAAGTTTATCTTCTTAGCAGTTCATACTTGAATTTTCTTGAAGTGGAAGACCAACTTTGTTGCAAGAAACCTTTGAAAAGGCCTCTGGGGATAGAAGTTGGCCTGAGGCTGGGCCTGTGTTATATTTCACAGGAAGTGGTTTTGCATACTAAAGAAGACTGGTCAGACTTAGAGCAAGATCCACAGATGGTGACAATAGAGACTTGAGGCAGAATAGAAAGATCTATTGGGGATTAATTAAGTAGTTCTCTTTGTTGTGGGCAATGATCTGTCTCCCAAAGATATTTTCAATAAGCTCTATAGGCTTACTCACTAGAGTGGGTATTTTATGGTGAATATGAAAAGACACTGAGCCTTGTTTCTCTAAGTGTTTGAAGTCAAAGTAAGTACACTGAACTTTTTTAGAAACTCTTCCTACCTTTATGGGTATAGAAAGGAGAATCAAATACAATTAAACAAAATACTGCCATATATATTATACATATCAGATATATCGTGCATATATCTATGTGTATCTATATATATTTATATATCACAGCACATGCTAGTACTTTTAATTTTCTAGAAGAGATGAGCCAAAAGACATGAATTTTGATGTCTTCTCAATAGTATTTCAATTCAGAATGCCTGTTCCTAGGTAAAATGTCATAGAGCAGCAGCAAGAGTTTGAGTATATCAGAATGATTAGTAGCCTAAAAACTAAAAAGTTTGCTGAGGAAAATAAATAATACATTGAGAAAGTAGCAGTGTAAGCAAAACCAAAGTTTTCTAATTTGATGCACACCTACAAATGAAATCATAGCATAGGTTAGCTACCATTTATTTGACACTCTGTTACAGTCACTACATTAAATATGGTACCGACATTATCTCCTTAATCCTTATAAAACTCAGAGGATGCTATTATTCCTATTTTGCAGATAAGATAACTGAGGATGAAAGAAGCAAAATGTCTTTTAAGACCATGTAAGTGACAATGTAAGAATTCTAACAAGAACACCTTCTAACTAAGTTTTATCTGATTCCTGTATCCATTTGGTAATGATATCCATTTGATCCCTCCACCAAACTTCATTTTGAAATGACACACAGTAGAGCACGACAAGTGTGATCTATAAATGACACAAATTCAGAAAGGTAATTTTTCAGATAAAGAGAAAATACACATTTTCCCCCCAAAATATTAGTTAATAGAATAGTCTTCTTGCTTCAGTTACCTAAATACATGTTATTGAGTATACTTTGAAATATCCCAAAACATTAAGCATTAAGAGTGTTCTTATATATTTTATTTTCTTAGTGAATTTTTATCCCTCATTTCCCTTTCCCTAGGCTCTCAGGTAGTTCAAGATTAGTAGAAAGTTAGAGGGATAAATTTTAGGGTCTTGGTTTTTTAGGAATCTCCATTTTTCAAATTATAATAAAAACTTCCATGAAGTCAAGAGTAGTAATTTATTTGAAACTATCAACAAAAATCAACCTACTGAATGGGAGAAGGAATTTGCAAATGATATAGCCAATAAAGAATTAATATCTAAAAATATATAAAGTTTCACGACTCAACATCAAAAAACAAACTATCTGGGACACCTGGATGGCTCAGTGGGTTAAGCCACTACCTTCAGCTCAGGTCATGATCTCAGGGTCCTGGGATCAAGCCCCAAATTGGGCTCCTTGCTCAGTGGGGAGCCTGATTCTCTCTCTGCCTCTGCCTGCCTCTCTGCCTGCTTGTGCCCTCTGTCTCTCTCTGTCAAATAAATAAATAAATAAAATCTTAAAAAAAAACACACACAACAAACTATCTGATTAAAAACTGACCAGGGGACCTGAATATACATTTTTCCAAATAAAACATGCAGATTGCCAACAGACATATGACAAGATGCTCAATGTCACTAATCACCAGGGAAATGAAATAAAAAGTTTTTGTTTTTTTTTTGATAAAGAGATCACCAGGGACGCCTGGGTAGCTCAGTTGGTTAAGCGGCTGCCTTTGGCTCAGGTCATGATCCCAGCATCCTGGGATCGAGTCCCACATCGGGCTCCTTGCTTGGCAGGGAGCCTGCTTCTCCCTCTGCCTCTGCCTGCCACTCTGTCTGCCTGTGCTCGCTCTCTGGCTCTCTCTCTCTGACAAATAAATAAAAATCTTAAAAAAAAATTTAAAAGAGATCACCATACAACTGTCAGAGTGACTAAAATCAAGAAAACAAGACATAACAAGTATTGGCGAGGATGTGGAGAAATAGGTACCCTTCTGCACTGTTGGTAGGAATGTAAATTTGTGCCACCACTGTGGAGGTTCTTCAAAACATTAAAAATAGAAATACTATACGAACAAATATTTCACTACTGGGTATTTACCCCATCCCCCCCCAAAAAAAACCCAAAACACTAATTTGAAAAGATATATGCATTCTTGTATTTATTGCAGCTTTATTTACAATAGTCAAGATATGACTAGATCATATCTTGATTCCTTCATAAAATCCACAACAATAAAAAAGATGAGATCATGCCATTTATGACAACATGGATGGGCCTAGAGGGTATCACGCTTAGAGAAATAAGTCATAGAGATAAAGACAAATACCATATGATGTCACTCATATATGGAATCTTAAAAACAAAACAAATGAATAAAAAAAAAAAAAACAGAATACAGAGAACAAACTGATGGTTGTCAGAGGGAAGTGCTGTAGGAAGATGGCCAAAATGGGTGAAGGGGTGTGGAAAATACAGGCTTTCAGTTATGGAATGAATAAGTCACAGGAACAGAAGGTACAGCATAGGGTGTATAGTTAATGATATTGTAATAGCATTGTATGATGACAGATGGTAACTACACCTGTGGTGAACATAGATAACATACAGAGAAATTTAATCACTATGTTTTATACATACAATTAATGTAACATTGTGTGTCAACTGTACTCAATTAAAAACATTTTTTTAAAGAGGAGTAATATATTTTAAATCCTCAGTAATTGTTCCAACTAAATGTAATCATAATAGCTATACTAAATTCATCAGGGATTTACTTAGTAGAGGCTGAAAAATGCTAGTCATTATGTTAAAACTGTTATAAAAAATGTGAATGAGATTGAAAATGTATAACTGACCCTAGACAAAAAGAGCTAATAAAAGAGAGCTTGTCAAAATTTCCCTAGAACAAAAGCTCTGTGGGGTTATTTTTTCATACAACAGATACCACCAGTGTGCAAAATAGCTCACACATAAAAGCCAGCTCAGTCAAGCTCAGCCATCACTTCCGTCTCTGAAGAGAAGGGAGAGCTTTTGGCTCCTGACTCAATTGTGCCCACTTATTGCAATCAATGGTTAGGGAAATTCCAAATACTCAAATCTAGTCCTTCACAACCAGTGCTATTAAGCTATAATCTAAATTATAACTGCTATGGTGATTGCTTCACACTCTGATTACAGGTTACACTATGAGGAGGCAGTGATACAGGTGTTAAATGATCATTCTAATAGACTCTGTGTAAAGTGTTTGGCATAATGGGCAGATGCAGCCCAAAATGTCTTAGAATTTCTTCCGTGTTTTTTGAATAATACCAGGAAATGGATTTTTTTAAAGAATTTTTTTAAATTCCCTCATAGGAAAATAATCATTTCAGTTAGGCCTTTTGGTTATCAGACTTCAGAGTAATTATATCAAAAACAATAATTACAATTTTAAAGATGGACACTATTCTAGAATGTACCATGTTAGAAACAAGGTGAAGGAGACAAAAACATATTCAGTGCCTCAGATGATTATTTTCTCCAAATGTAATTAACCATTTATGCTCAAAAACACATCATATATGCAAAATCACTTCAATACTGCTAGGGATAAAAGACAGGAGATTAACTTATTTCAGACTTTTCTTCATTCTCATTTTGATTATAGATCCAACTGAATTTATATCAATGGACATAATTCTGTCTTATCAAGGGAAATTCTCACTTTGTTGTAAAGATATAAGGATTTTCTTCTGCTTCGTGTGTGTGTGTGTGTGTGTGTGTGTGTGTGCTTTCATTAAGAACAATCTTCCATAAACCCACAAAATTTCAGAGTTCAGTGAGACAATGGGCACCATTTCACCAATCTAAACTTCTGCAGGACACAGGCTGTATCTTATTCATCATTATATTATGATCAATGCCTGCTAAGTGCCTGGCTCTCAGATGTTCTAAAAATTGCAGTTTTATTGAATTTGTGAATGAGGAAATTGAGATCCAAAGAAAGAAGCTACTTATTTGAGACCTTGTAACCAGCGAGGAGAAAAGCCAGAAGGAACTCCTAGGTTTTGGAATATTAATTCATTATGATTTTCTACTGTAAGTTAACATATTTGGGTAAATCATAATATAGTAAAGTAATGATATTTGATTTTTTTTATTATAAAGAGATTATTTACTGCTTGTAAAATGTAAGTGGATACCAAACAGATACTTACTTTAGCTGGATTCTGAAACTACCAATGGTGAGACCTACAGTGTTTATAAGTTCTCTAAACTCTGCCATATAAAGTGTAATTTAGTATTCCAGGCAAGCTTGAATTAAAAAATAAACCAGCACTCCTTAGTTCCTTTTGTGCTTGCCAAGTAAAAACTAACTGGCTATTGGTACTTTCTGAAACTGACAGGTTGATAACTAGAGGAAACCGAATTATTTCTTTGCAGAATGCTAACTAATTTAATTGAAACTTTAATTAAAAGAACATCAAAGTATGTGTTTTCTTCTAATAGCCCCTGCAACATATGAAAATGATTTGTTTGGGTTGCTAAATTTTTAGTGTTACAGAAGCAATTGACTGCACCCATATGCCCATTAAAGATATTTTCTGATGAACAAATATGTAGGAACTGAAAGATGATTCATTCCTGAAAAATGATTAAAAAGTGACTCATTCCTTGAAAAAGAAATTGTTTGTGATATCTAACATAGCAATGTAAACATTGTTAACCATACTCTGTGAGATCTACTGAGATTGGACACAATAATGTGGATTACAGTTTTAATATTTCGTGGGCTTTTTTTTTTTTTTCCTTTAGGGAACTTAGTAAGAGATCTTTAAGGGAAAATTACCTCAAAGACACATGTTGATTACACTTTATCTCGAAGCGGATGTCACAAATTGCACTTTTCAATTGCTAAAAAATATGTGAGTATTCCTCAATGTGTTAATTTATTACAGGTAACCTCATTCACCTGCCAAAATAAAACACAATATGTATAGTCTTATTCTATTATAAAGAAAATTTCTGGAATTTTTCCAAGCATTCAAGTACTAACCTTATCCACTGCTATAAAGTACAGCTCTTAGAAAACATACTTATTATTTAGGTATAACAGAGATGAGAATAAGGTACATATTAAGAACATAATCTTCTATTACTAAAAAGAGAGAAACATAGTTATTATGTTATATGTGATAAAATATGTATTATATTAACAAAGTAGATTAGAAATTATAGTGCTCATTATAAGGGAATGCTTTATTCATTTAGGTTAATAAAATTATTTTTAATTTTTCATCTTAAAATTTTAGTTTAAGCCATTAAAAATGAAGAAGAAGAAAAAAAGAGAAAAAAAAATGAAGAAGAAAATGAAGTTATATCTAAAAAGAATCAGGAGCATATTGTCATTATTTCTCTAGTCATAAATTGCCAACTTCACACAACGTGAAAAGAGCCAGAATCTTGAATATAATTTAAATTCTTTTAAATAATTCTTGTACATCATCCAGACACTTGATGAGTGCCAAAACGGTGATTTTGTATGATACCAAGGGCACAGAGGAAAGCTCTGATAGAGAGGAGGACACAGACAAAAAGGATAGGAAGATAGAAAAAGGAAGAAAAGAATAAGAGTTAAGATAAAGTACATAAATCAACAATAGCAAAGGAAAACTGAAGGTTGAAGCTATTATTTAAGTCATTCAATGGCATCAATTTTTTCCTTATATATATGAAAATATGTGTAGATATAATTTCTCTAAATTGTTTAAACAATTGATGTAATTATTCAATGACATGTAATGGCATCACAAAACTAACTTTGAAGTAACTACAAAAATCTACAGTTGTGTGATTTCAATAAGATTTTATTTCAGTAAGAATGATATATGGAATAGAATCAATTTTTTGCCAACTCTATTTAATCTTTGTTTTCTTCAATTTGTTTTTTTTTTTAAGAAGTTTTCAATTCTTTTTTTTTTTAATTTTTTTTAAATTTATTTATTTGTCAGATAGAGAGAGCGAGCACAGGCAGACAGAGTGTCAGGCAGAGGCAGAGGGAGAAGCAGGCTCCTGCCGAGCAAGGAGCCTGATGTGGGACTCGATCCCAGGACTCTGGGATCATGACCTGAGCCAAAGGCAGCCGCTTAACCAGCTGAGCCACCCAGGCGTCCCTTCAATTTGTTTTGAGAGTAGTATGAGCTTAATTATTTTTTTAGTTTATATTCAGTAAGCTCATGTTTATTTTCCATTACCGGAAGTCAAAGGTATCATTCAGGATCCTCTTCAAAACCTTATACCTCGGGCACCTGGATGGCTCAGTGGGTTAAAGCCTCTGCCTTTGGCTCGGGTCATGATCTCAGAGTCCTGGGATCCAGCTCCCCGTTGGGCTCTCTGCTCAGCAGGGAGCCTGCTTCCCTTCCTCCCTATCTGCCTGCCTCTCTGCCTACTTGTGGTCTCTGTCTGTCAAATGAATAAATAAAATCTTTAAAAAAAACCCTTATACCTCAACCAGTGTACATTGAGTAATCAATCACTGATTTTAATATCTGAAGTTGATTATAGAGAGTATTGACATTGCATTGCCTCCTTGATTTCTCTTTTGAGTCCTTCATTAACTGAACACTTCTCTCTCTACACCAATCTCTTAATGAACCTCCACCAATACCCCACCAATCTCTTAATGAACCTCCACCAATACCCCATATCTAGCCATTATCGATATGAGAAGTTTTCTTAAGAAATTTCCAATATTTTGTACATTTACCCTCTCTCTTTGGATTGCCATTTTCTTTTCCTACTTTTTTCTCTTGTTCTTGATTTGAATATCTCCTTGCTCATCCTTCATAATAAAGTCCAGTCATCGACTTCACCAAGAAGCTTCCCTAATTACCCCAGTGGAGTAGTGCCTCTGTGACTCCATAGCACAGTAATCATTAATACCCCACAGACAGAGGAGGTATCTAACCTAGAGTCAATCAATGAACACATTATAACATAGCCCTGTAGCTAATTAATTAAAAGTCAGAGTCTTTCTAAATTATGTGTTTTGTCCTTAAGTTCTAACCTAGTTTTATTTTCTTCCTTAAGCCTTTCAGACTGACTATCAAGGTATCCACTTGGCACAATCCCAACCTCACCTCCAAGAAATAGTTTCCTAGACCCAAGGCCCATGTCCCCTACTTGTTATTTCAGAATTTTGCACAGCCCTGCTGCACCATAATGCTGTCAACAGAAAGTGTTTCAGTAGTGAAAATGTTCTGTCTACCCTGTCTAGTATGGTGGCCACAGTTACGTGTGACTATTGAGCCCTGAAATGTGATCAAGGAATTGGATTTTATTTAAAAAATAATTTTATTTTTATTTATTTTTTTAAGATTTTATTTATTTATTTATCAGAGAGAGAGAGAGAGAGCATAAGCAGAGGGGGTGGCAGGCAGTGGGAGAAGCAGGCTTCTGCTGAGCAAGGAACCCTATGCAGGACCCCATGACCTGAGTCAAAGGCAGATGCTTAACCAACTGATCCACCCAGGCGTCCCTAAAAAAAGTCTTAATTTAAATAGCCACTGTAGCTATTTAATAGTGGCTGATGGCCACTGTATAGACAGCAAAGGTCTATGATTCTTGAACCAAGCCCAAATACTTTTCCTAAAAATCAGTTAATGGATTCCTTTATTTCCTGGAAAATGGAATCATGGGATCTGAGAATAGAAAAAGAACTTTACTCAAAGTATATTAGAAAGCATAAAAGGAAAGAACGTCCCTGCTTATTTTCTTATCTTTATGATAACAAGATTGGGCTATGTAATTCCTTGAGTCACATTCCACTTAAACTTGTAAGAGACGCTGCTATCCATCCATTCCTCCATTCATTAGTCCATCCTGGCTGATCTTTTATCCATCTGATATGTATTTTGAGCTCCTACAAGTGCAGGCACTGTGCTAGAAAATGGAGATATCAAAATGATTCCATATATCACAGTTTGCATATGAACTGAAGAAATTTTTTTTCTAATCAGAACACTATTCTTCTATCTCTAAAAATGAAATACATTCTTTTCTTCAGGTGTCCCTTTTTTCCTATTTTAATATTAGCTTTTCAAAACTCTGTCTACACTCAATAAGAAGAAAGTATGCCTGCCAAATTTTTACTTTATCTTTGGCTCTATAACCACAGCTTTAAAATTTATGGGTAAATAGCATGGAGTCTTTTTCCAAATCATGACCATAGCATATATTAGCTATGTGACTTTGTGCAAGTTACTTCTCTGAATTTTAAGATATTGTCTTTAATGCACAAAATGGGATAATTATAATAGCACACATACATACTATTTCCTGTTAACTTCAGATCCTGTCCACCTAGTCACTGCACTGTTTTAAGTACCATGCTTTTCTGACTATTAAATGATATACATAGAATATATATATATAGAATATACCTAGCTGAGCATCAGACATATATTAGGCACCAACCCAATTTGATTTATTTCTATTCCCTCTGGATATGCCACCAGCACATAGTTATGTGTACTGACAGGAGTCCAGACTGCCTGTGTTTCAAGCTACTTACTAGCTGAGCGAACATGGGCAAATTACTTCAATTTATTTTGTATTATATCTGCATTGAAAACAAGGATAATAAAAGTCCATCCTCCACTGGGTTATTGTTGTAAGGATCAAATCAGTTAATATATATAAAATGTTTAGAATTCCATCTAGCACAATATAAAAACTTAATAATTGGGGTGCCTGGGTGGCTCAGTGGGTTAAAGCCTCTGCCTTCGGCTCAGATCATGATCCCAGGGTCCTGGAATCGAGCCCCGCATCGGACTCAGCTCCGTGGAGAGCCTGCTTCCTCCTCTCTCTCTGCCTACTTGTGATCTCTGTCTGTCAAGTGAATAAATAAAATCTAAAAACAAACAAAAAAAACAAACAAAAAAACCTTAATAATTATTAGCTATCACCATCATCATCATCATCGTCATCATCATCATACAGCTGTTTCTGTCACTTCCTAACCTTTAGCCCCACAGTGTTAAAATGCCAAGAAATGTATTGTTGTTTTGGAGCATGTAGGAGTACTTGAAATAAGTTATTTACCTCAAACTATTATGAGGGCAGTGTTGTGGTTTAGTGAAAAGGACATGGACTTTGGTCAGATAAATGTAGCATTGCTTGCGTAACTTTGTACAAATTACTTCGCCTCTTTGATTCTCAGATTTCTCATTTATAAAAGAAGGAGAATACCATTGTCCCCATCACCTAGAGTTATTTGTTGTTACCCAATCAAAGTATATAAATGATCTAACACAAACTGTATTGTCACCTTCACGAGGTGGGGATCCTGGTGATCGGAGCCAAAATGATGGGGGGACTACTGACTGATGATCAGTAGACGACTTTATTTTTTACAATCACTTCTTTTATACTTTACACAAGATCCGGTTACAAACAAGATACAGATTTACGTGCAGGACATGAACTGCATGTGAGATGTGAGCTACGTGCGGGACATGGGCTACAGGAGGGACGTGGGCTAATTGCAGGCAATCAAGTGTGACAAGTGAACAACAACGATTATCTCTTGGCTTTAAACAACAAGAGCAAGTTAAGGATTCTCCACACTTATCAGATCCATCTAAAGAAGGACAGGAAAGCACTCCGGGGATCCTCCCATGTTTATTCTGGGCATTGACCCAGGAAGACTCTTGCCCTCCACTCCTGGAGTTTTCTCCAGGATCCGACAGGACCCCAATCACATTGGTGAGGATCTGGGTTGTGTTCCAACACTCTATCATATAATAAATCCTTAATAAATATTACTTCTCCATCTTGCTATTTGAGACTACAACTACTTAATGAGCTTTGAGTTTTGAGGAATTAAGAAATACACATTCAATGAATATCTAATTATATGTTTTCCATGTTTTTAAAATAATCCATAGTTCCTAAATTTCCATGGGAAAGAGTGACTATGCATACACAAATATGTGCTTAATAAGTTAATCCTCTTATTCATTGTCATTGTCATCCTCTTATTCATTGTCTAGCAAAGATGAAACTCCTATTGTGAGATGTGTATGGTCTGATGGGTGGAGTGCTGAATTGAGAGTTAGAAGCCATTGCCCATGTTTGGCTACAGGTTTCTGTATCTTTTAGAAAAGTCACTTAACTTTTCTTCACTCCTTCCAGCTGTGAAGGATCATATTTCCCCATAGGAAAATTTATAAAGTTATGGAAGATCCACAGATGAGATACACATTCTTTCATCCAATTAACTTAAATTCCCTTCCTTACTCCCACACCAGGTCTCAAGTCTGGGAGTGTATCTAGGGTTGGCAATATGCTCAAGAGCA